>JANHFN010041512.1:0-11942 GCA_032468175.1 Toxicocalamus goodenoughensis
AAGCTAGATCGATAAGGTGAGAATTTATATAACTTGTGAGTAATGGTAAAAAAAGGATAGCACAAAAGATTGTAACCGACTGACACACTGTATGTATATAATTGAAAGAAGGTTTTATGTTTTTATGTTTTGTTCGTATGTTTGTTGTAAAAAATAAAAACTTTTTTTTAAAAGAAAAGATTGGACAGCCATTTTTGGAATAGTATAGGGTCTGATTTTTGAATTTTACTACTACTTACTACTATTACTACTACTACTACTACTACTACTACTACTACTACTACTACTACTATTACTACTACTAGTGACCCCTGTCACGAGTCCCATCAACCCATGGGGTCAATATTAACCACTTGGAGGAACCCTGATTTAGCCCAACTTCATGCCTGGGCGGAATCCCTCAAAACTGGCATGCTGAGTTTTGCAGGGATGGAAGGTCAGGGAAGATGCCCATGCAGCATCTGCTCCAGGGGGCTCTGGGTGACCTGGAAGTAGCTGCTGCTGTGCCTTTAGCAGCCCCTTGGGATGGGATGCCAGGAAGCCCTGTCTGGCTTGTACTCACCACATCCCAGAAGATCAGTGCCATCTCTGCTTGGATCTTGTCTCTAACAGAAAGGCAGCCCTGGACTTTGGGCTTTTTATTTTATTTCTCGGTGTAATCCCAAATTGCCCGGTTAATCATTCACTATAAGGATTTCAAGAACAACGGATGAAATGGTGCATCTGTCTGCTGGGTTTAGGCTGTCCATAGACTCTGTGACGAAGCATGATGGGAAGAAGAGGCTTCAGGGGGCGCTCTTCTTCAGTCATGGCCTGCAGCGGCTGTTGGATCTCTCCAACATCCCTTTGCTGGAATTCCCCACTTCAAAGGGCGCCATCTCAGTTGCACTGGGACAGACGGAGTGCCCCCAAAGTCAACAGTCAGACTCTTAGAGTTTGACAGGTAATACCACATTTTCCTTATCTTTTTAAACTTTCCAATTTCCAGCTCCTTCTGGAAATTCACCAGAGGGAGTCCAAAGGCTGAAGATCCAAGTCCCCCGTCTCTCAACATGTCATCACTGTTCAGCATAGGGGCTGTAGATGACTAGGAATTCCTTTGAATGCCTGTGCTTTGTATTTGTTGATAGGATGCCTGCCTACTCTTTGTTGATAGGATTCCTTCTCACGCTCATTTGTTTTCTGCTCTTGAATTACAGGACCATAATCCCTCCTCCCAAGCAGGCCGTTGACTTCACTGTTGAGCAACTCTTACTACAGGAAATTCTTTTGATTTCAAATCAAATCTACCTCCTCATAATTTAAACTTATTGTTTCTTGTTGTCCCTGGAGTAATTTTGAATGATTCTGCTGCATCTTCCACTTGACAGTGTTCAGATATTAAAGACCACTACCATGTCTCCCAGCAGTCTTGTTCAGTTAAAAACAACCCATATCCCACCCCTCCATAGGTTTTTTCCCCCAGCCCCTTTTTATCTGGGTTGCTCTCCTCCGCACACCTCTAGTTAGTCACTGGCCTTTCAGAGATGCAAGTTCAGAACTGGGGCAGCGTTTTAGGAATGGAATGGAGAGGATTTAACAGTGATTTTTTTTTTAATTTGGACATTAGACTTCAGGCAACAAACTTAGGTTTTCACCTGCTTTTTCTTTTTGCAATTGCATCACACTGTTGAATCATCTCCTAGTAGGATGTAACTCCCTAGGGGCTAGATTGCTGCTTACCTCATATATTTCCTATAAAGGAATCCATATTCTATTAAAGTTACAAAGCCTGCTTCAATAGACTTTTTTGTAGGCTGATTCTCATCCTCCAAGAATTTGAAATGTGAAGTGAGGCTAAGAGTTGGTTTCTAACCCAAGTCTCACCTCTCTGCGTTCATGGTGCTGGGGGGACTGGAGAGCCGAGAGTCATGCCACAGTGGGTGACAAGCTGTGGTGACCAGGGGTCAGCGACTGGTTTCCAGTGCAGAAATCAACAAGGAGTGATAGGTTCATAGACAGTTGCCTGCACTCTTCCAGTGAGAAGCTTTTGATTGAAGCAGAGGAAGAAGGATGTGGAATTTTTGCAGCAACAAAGCTGGATTGCTGAGGGGGGGAAGATTAGAAATGGGACCCTGGCTGGAGATGGTCAGGATGGATGCTGACATCCAGACAAGGAGGATTTTCATTGCCTGATGGGTTGTAAAGTGTGGAGATCGATTCTGGGACCAAAGCTTGGGAGCCGGGCTTCTGGGTGGGAGGTGGGAACCAGAAAGGCGCTTCCTGACTGCCTGTACAGAGCAAACTCCTTTGGACTATAGCTAGATGAGGACTGGGCTGAGGTGAATTCCAGCAATATGGGGGTTGGTGGTGGAGGAGAGATAAACCCAGAGTATAATGATTGCATGTTGTAAAGAAGGGAAGTAGGGAAGGGAAGCTGCCAATCAACTGTTCGCTGTCAGTGTCTGGCTGGTGCTTTTGAATGAAATCACGTGTAAACAGTCCAGTTTAGAACCTGGATGGTTAGGAGTTGAAGGCAGGTACCTTGCTGTGTAACCCAGGTATGTCTGAGTCTGTGGATCTTGAGGACTGGCTCTGCAGTCAAAAGGAATGGGCAAGAGAAAAGGTCCTCGTAGCCTTGGAGTTTGTCTCCTCCACAATCTGCCTTGAACCCAGCAGATTTAAATAGTACCTGCTCCACTTCCAAACCTTTTCTTCTTGGAAAGTGATCGTGTAGCACCTGCCAGGGACAATGGAAGGAGGAGGCTATCTCTCAGAAGCCTCCAGTATTGTGGATCACACTATCACAACCCTTCTGGGTTGCCTGCAAGGTGGGGAGTTGTGGGCATCATGTTGCAGTGGGTCTGTCAAACTCGCGGCATCACACTGTTACCATGTGTGGTATTGTGACTTTTTCCTCCTTGCTAAACCGGGCGGTGGGGGTGGCTGGTGCATGATGCATCTGGCCCGCGGGCCACGAGTTTGACACCCCTGGCTTCTTGCTTGAGCAGGGGGCTGGACTAGAAGATCTCCAAGGTCCCTTCCAGCCCTATTCTGATTGGTTGATTTTGTTGTTCTTCTGATTTAATCATTGTAATCATTTTATCAAAGAAAGATAGAGGTTTGTCTGGCGTGATCTGTTTTGGACAAACCCATATTGGCTTCTGGTAATAGCTTTGCTTGTTTCTTGGTATTTGCAAATCTGTTGCTTGATTATCTTTTCCAGAATCTTCCCAGGCATTGATGTCAAGCTGATTAGGGTGTAGTTTCCATTTTTTTCCTTTTTGGAAGATGGGAACCACATCAGCTCTTTTCCAGCCCTCTGGTAGTCCCCGGTGCTCCAGGATCTTTGAATATGGTTGCTTTATCTTCAGTTGGGCTCCAGAAAGATGCCCTGTCAGGCCTCAAACCTGAATTCTAAAGTAAAAGTTACCTTTCCCTGCTCTAAGTGGAGATTTGATAAAAATTACTTAATGGACACTTAGGCAATACTGCACAGCTGTAGTTTAGAAAGAAGAAATAACCTAGGAATTGAGTTGAGAGCCAAGTGTTTCATGCCCTTTGCCTGTGTTTTGAGTGAATTGGACTTGGACTGGGAGCATCTTGGAACTGAGCTACTGTTCTTTTTCTTTTTTCATTTTCATTTTGCTCTTAGCATATTTCAAATTGCTCAGAAATAAAATATTAATAAAACCCTTGGGTATGTCATTTATTTAAGGGTAAATACTTCAAGTCATAAAGCAGAAAGAAAGAAAGAAAGAAAGAAAGAAAGAAAGAAAGAAAGAAAGAAAGAAAGAAAGAAAGAAAGAAAGAAAGAAAAAATAATTCCAAGCAGCCATTTTTACACATTAACCAGGTTGGTTTAATTGACTGACCTGAGATTTGAGCAGAGCCATGAGTTGCTTTTCCAACAAGTGAAAAACAATAATGGGCAGGAAAAGTATTTGGGTTTGAGCAGAAATGAAGCCAGCAAGCAGTGGCAACAGGACAACATGTTGGGAGGGATCTATAAGTGCTCAGCAAGAAGTGGAAGACACCTCAATGCCACCAAGGACAGGGGTTGCAAGATGGCTGTCTGTACTTATAGGCAACCATTGTGTTCAGACTCAAATGAAGAGTGACACTTCCCAGGGGGGAGGGGACCGGGGGGAGGGGACACCTGGGCCTTTCCAGGAGCCAAAACTGCTGTATCACAAGGGAGGCGAAACGTTCATCCCGGCAGCGGAGTCCTTCGTGATGCTCGTACCCTTTTCAATCTTCCTCGGCAGATGCAGCTCAAAAACTGGAGTAGACCGAATGATCCTCACTGAAATTTATCCTGAGAACAGCCAGTTTCTTTCCCAAAGACGATTTGCTGAATTCCTCTGTGATCTCTACCGCAGATTTGCCTTTTGTCTCGGGAAGGAATAAGTAGAAGAATATCCCAGAGCCAGAGAGCACGATGGCAAAGAGAAGGAAGCAAAAGGGGCCCAGACTTTCCTGGAATGGACACAATAAACAGTAACCGTCTCATTAGTGTCTGAAGCCACCGAACAAATTTCCTCTTTTATCTCCATCATCCCCAAAGTTCAAGCTGCAGTTGTGGTCTTAGTAGTGACGGAACAGAAACTGCATCTAGAGAAAGCAGCTCTGGGTCATTAAAAGAGAGGATGGAGACAAGGGAGCATCAGATGAGACTGACTTGGATTTCTTCAGTGTATGATGCTGTCAACTTTATGGCTTAATGTGAATGCTGAAAATGAGTAAATCCAGTAATCAGGTTAAGGATGGTGCACAGATACCATCACTTCTAAGTTGCTCTGGGTGGAGCTTGGACACCTGGTTCATATTATCTACATGTCATGTCTTTGCTTTGATTTCTCTGCTCTCTTTGGTTATCATGTGCGTTTTGTTTCTGAGCACAATTGAAGTCCCTACAAGTGGGAAGAGCTTATCAGAAAGATTTCATTTCTTCCCTGTAAATTTCCAGGAATTGTTTTGTATCGCCAACCACAGAAGCTAATTTGGCAGAAATTCAAGACAAGCCCACGGAACTTCTGGCCACTTCATCTGCAGTATGCAGAAACTTTTTAAAGGCAGAGCTTGGACATTCAGGCTCATTTGTGATTGTGTCATCAGTTACTTTATTTGGTCTCTTTAACTGATGCCTCTATTATTATTTGTTTCCTGGCTTTTAACTGGGCAAAACAGTGCATCCTAAGGCAACAGTTTTAGAGCCAAGGTATGTCAGATAGATTAACATACACGATATGTCCTAAATCTGGGATGCATGACTCCCAAGGAAATGAAATTTGGGAAAGTTGTCGCTGCTTCAGTGCTACTGGCTCTGGGCTACTGCTGCGGTCATGTGATCTTCATTTTTAATATTTTATGACAGTTTCCCAGCCACTCTCACAATCCCCTGCTTCATCCCCCACCCAGCAAAAGCCCCTTACTTGTCTGCTGGAAGGCGAAATTGAGTGGGAGGAAGGAAGGAAAGGAGGAAGGGAGGGAAGAACCTCTCCTAGCCCATGCAGTTACCCTGCACACTCCCCAAATTCTGTTCCCCTTCTGCGAACTGCATGACATCTCTCCTATAGTCATCCAATTCCAGGCACTCTTCTCTCCCCGCACCCCACATTCCTGACCCAAGTGGCACATCACACACACAGCTCTGTGACCCGCACACATGCTGCTTCATCTATGCTACCCCATGCACCCTTCCTACCTTGCACAGCCCCTCTCATGCATCCTCACACCTGACCTGGAGATGTGACTCCCCTCATCCCTTCACCACCTTGCAGCAGCCACTTACCTGCCTGCTGACCTTGGACTTGCAACTTCCTGCAGGCTTCCCCAATGGCTTTTTCCTTGCAAGCTGACCATAGCAAAGTCAAGGGGGAAACCAACATGAATGGGAGGGAGGAAAGGAGGAAGGGTGATTTTTGATGCTCTCAGCCAGCATCCCACAAGGAAAGTCAATGAGGAAGCTGGCAGGAAGCCAGAAGTTGCTCCTGCTACCCCTGCTTTTTTGTCCATCCATAGTTGTGCTGTTTCTTTACTTAGATAGGAAATATCTCTGAAATGATGACCCAATGGAGCATGGGTTGTCTAATTGATATTTAAAAATACATGGAATAAAATAGTTGGAAGGGACCTTGGAGGTCTTCTAATCCAACACCGAGGTCAAGCAGGACAAATCAAATATGCATTCTGGACAAATCATTGTCCAATCTCTTCTTAAAAACCTCCAGCGTTGGCACACCCACAGCTTCTGGAGGGAATCATTCCACTGGTTTAATGTTCGCCCTGTCAAGAAATTTCATTAGTTCTAAGTTGAATCTCTAATGATCTCCCACACATTACTTGTGGTTCTGTCCTCAGATCCTTTGGAGAATAGATTGGTCCGCTTGTCTCTGTGAGAGCCCCTCAAGAACTGGAAGATTGCTGTCATACCATCCCTAATCCTTCTCTTCATTAGTCTAGTCATACCCAGTTCCTTCAGTCGTTCGCCATATGGTTTAGCTCCCAGCTAAATCACTGTATTGTTGGCATTATTGCTATTTCTAGCAGCTTCAGACACATTTAGTGACTGCCCTGGGCTGGGTGAAGAGCCCAGATGGGTCACTAGGTGGTGCATCTCCCTACCTGCAGCCCAACCCAGTGTCTGAAGCAATCATGGTTGCCCTGGGGAGGGGCTGGGGAAATGGGGGCTGGGGAAAACTGACCTCGGCAAAAGGGAAGACGATTCCGATAACAAAGACGCCTGCCCAGTTTAGACAACCGCCGATCGTGAAGGCTGCTGGCCTGGCGGACTGGCTGAAAATTTCCATCATAACAGAGAATGAGGCTCCATCTAAGAGGGACAACATAGAGAAATAGGTTCAGACCCAGGGAAACCCTGATTAACCCATGCGGACCTGCTCAGGGGACAGCTTCCTCTGGGCCTTCAACGCCTCCAGGTTCTTGTGGTCCGTCCACACCACGAATGGAATCTTATTACCCTCCAGAAACCGCCTCCAGCTCAGAAGAGCCCATCGGACAGCATAAGCCTCCTTTTCCCAGATGATCCAACACCTCTCAGTATCAGATAAAACTGGCCAGACGTGTAGGCGGAGGGTTGCACAGAGGAAGAACTACTATCTTTGCTCCTGGGTGGGGTTGCACTGCTGCACACAGACCAGCGGTGTGGACTCAGGAATCCTGAGGGAGGAGCAGCTGGCAGTTGGCCAGGAGGGCCTTTGCACAATTGTGAGTGGCACACCAGTTACATCCATTCCTGGTCAATGTGCCCTTCTCGTAGTCACTCACGCTCCGGTCAATTCTTGCTTGGACTATTGGAATGAGCTCCCCTTGAAGCTTCAGTCGCTTCAAAATGCAGCAGCCTGCACAGTTTTGCACAAGCCCAGATCTATGCAGATGTCACCTCTTTTGCAGGAGCTGCATTGGAGGCAGTTCAAGGTGCTAGTTCTCACTTTAAAGTGGCCTGGGGACAGGTTATTCAAAGGACCTTACCTTCCCAGGGCCTGATCCTTCCCTCAGAGATAAGGTTGCCCCCACCTTTCTACTTTTTGGGAAGGCCCAGAAGATGTTCTGTCAGCAGGTCTAGAGACCCCTGGGCTGATGTGACCATATCTGTTGCCACTGCTGAGGCAGGGGTGGTGATGGTTATGGGTTTTATGTTGCAGATTTTTAATTGCTATAAGCTGCCTGGAATCACTCTGTGTGAGTTGGGCGACCATATAATAAATTAATAAACATTAATAAATGAATAGTAACAACTAAAACAGTACTACATGGCAACGGGGTGTGCGTGAAAATCTATAGTTCTGTATCCTTATAGTTTTTACTGATCGCCATCAAGCAGCCCTGTTCAGGGTAGGGGTGAGCAATTGGTTTTCCCCGGGGGCCACCTGAGAAACTGGGACTGCCCTGTGGAGGGAGGCTGCCCTCAAGATTTGAATGGCCCTGCTGGGGTTTTGAAGGGCCTGATGACCCGGCTGTTTTCCAGGCCTTTGGCAGGGAGGATCTGGAGTCCTCTTTCTGTTAGGCTGTTTGCTTTTGCTTGCACTCGCTTTGTTGTTCTGCTATCTCTCCCCCTTTTGGTTTAAATATTTTTGGGTTTTAAATCGTTTCTTAACCACTCAGAGTCACTGGGAGCTTATTTAATCTCTCTCTCCCTCTTTCATTCTGCCTTTAGTATTTTTATAAGTAACTCATAGTTAATACTCATTGCAGAAAAGGTGGCCAAATTGGGTTGGTCACATGAGATACAAGCTGTGGAGTAACACCGCCCCCCATTCCTAGAAAATGAAATATTTTGGGGGATATTAAAGAGGCAGAATATTATAAAGGAGAAATGGAGAAACGTGTTCTTAAAGGTAGAAAGCAGCCCTTTCTTAATAGCCTCCAGCAGCGTCTTTAGAGATGGATATTTTGTGCCCATTAAGACTGGGCCAGCCTATTCACAAACGAAACACCTTCATCTCCAGCAATGGGATTAAAATTTACTTCTCCACCCAAATTCTAAGAACAGGACTTTAGAACATAATAGGATTAAACTACCACCACCATTAGAATAACAAAAGACACAAAGCTCACTATATTGCACAACCCCCAGCAGCATCACAGAACCCTGTAAAGATCCATCTGCTCATTCAACCAATTTGTCAGATGTCCCAGAACCACCAACAGCATAAACTCTCTGAAGCAGCCCCCATCTTATTCCCAGCTTGGAACAGGACCTGGGTTTTTCTTCCAACAAAGCATTTCTGTTCCACCTGTGGCACTTTGTTCTTATTCAGGCCTGCCCTCCCCCTTTGCTGCTTAGAGTCCCTTCGCTCCTGCCTTTATTTATCTCCACCAATGCTGTGGCCTGGCAGGACCCCTCCCCTCCCCTGCCTCCTTCCACCCCCGCCATCAGGCCTATTTTTCTTTCCACGTTGCTACTTGTGGAAGGACTTGTATACTCACTTGGTCCAACTCCAAAGAGGATGACAAGCAAGAAAATCAGGATGACACTGCAGAGGGACATCCAGGGGAGGTTTTTCTGGAGGTGGGAACAAAAGAACAAGCAGGCTAGAAGCTTTGGAGCAGATGTGCAGCAGAGTGATGAAGTGGTATGTGGGAAAGTCCTTGGGAGAAGGGATCCTGCCTCCAGAAAGGTCGGAGAAGAGAGGGCATGGCCCAGAGCTGCCTAGTGGGTGGAGAAAGAGGACCAGGAGGGACTCCTTAAGTTCTTTGGCAGTTAGGAGAACTCTTGTTAATGTAACAAGATTGGGTGGAATGTGCTTCTGGTTGTGGCTGCCATGCTGCTTCATCAGTGCCTATGGCAACTCGACAGCAAGCCAGGAATGCTTTACAAGTTGACACAATAAAGTGGAGTTAGTTAACGTGGCTGTGTTTCCTGTCTTGTGAGGTTCACAACAGCCAGATTTCCAGCCTTCCCCCCATAACCACGACCCTAGGCATTTCAATCAATGCAGCAAGGAATGACTGAGAAAAGAGAGAGAGGGGTGTGTGTGTGTGTCTGAAATAGCCAAGTCAAAGCCCAGGTCTAAATCTGCTGTGGGGTGATCAGCTACGAAGCAGTGGACCATTCTGCCTCCTGGTGTTTTTTTGATGCAGGAGATTTTAAAGGTGAAAGCAGCATTGAAATTAGAGGGTTTTCTTTTCTGTTTAATGGACAAACAGATGGAGTCACCTCATGGACCTTTGCTTTTATACGTGACAACGGCACTGAGATTTTTAAATGCCCAAAGCACTTGTAAAGATCTTACAATGGACGAATGGATGGGGAAACTGGTGGAATTGACAGAGATAGCAAAATTGACAGCCTCGATGAAAAAAAAACACTCTGACAAACTTTATTTCTGCCTGGAAGCCATTACTGGAGTTTTTGTGAGAAACTGAAAAAAGATGTTAGGATTTGATCATTAGAATTATATGGGTCTGTGAAAACAATGTCGACAAATATTCAAATATTAAAGAGACTGCATTTCCCCAATGATGGATGGCACTAAGCTTTCGTTTCCTACAGGAAGTGAGGCTAACTAGGCCAGGGGTCTCCAACCATGGCCACTTTAAGCCTGGCGGACTTCAACTCCCAGAATTCCTCAGCCAGCTTGAAGTTGCCACGGTTGGAGACCCCCTGAACTAGGCTGCCTGCTCTGCCAAAACGGAGATTTTCCAGACAAGCCTTTTCTCCTTTACCTGCAGGGAAAGAGTCGCCGTGAGGAAGAAGAGCACCAAGGCCATCGACCCACAGCCTTTCCACAGCAGCGGCCTCCGTCCATACTGTTCAATGGTAAATATCTGGAGAGGGGAAATAACGGGAGGATTTCCTGGCATCGAAATGGAAAGAATAGATGTCAAGCAGAACCTTCATATCCAGATTCAAAGCTACTGTGAACGACGTTTCAGTCCTTTTTTTCCTTTTTGGAGAATTGTGGCCCGAGCACCTCCGGCCTCTCAATCCCGTGGAATGGCACAGTCAGACAGCCAGGAGCCTCTGGCTTTTCCTCCAAGGGGCCCGAGGAGGGCAAGCCCTGCCAGGATGTCCAGCGTCAGAGGACCCCGGCTGGCTAAAGGTTTTGCGGAAACTTGCAGGCAGCCCGAGTGGTTCTGGCAAGAGTTTGGGCTTCCTACCCAAATCACGGAGGAGGCTGCGAGAAGAATAGTGACCGACGCAGAAGAAGATTCATCCTGGCAATGGAACATTGGAAGGGAAGGAAGTTTTCCCGAATAAAACAAACTATTTAGAAAGCTCTTACACAGAGGAAAGACGAGAGGAGCTCAGAGAAGCCGATGCCCAGGGAGATGTAGGGGATAAGTTTCTCTTCTAAACCTGCATTCTGAAGCACTTCGAAAGCATAGAAATAAACCTAAGTGGGGGGAAAAAAAGAAGACACTAATAATTGCCAAGAAGCAGTTTCAATTTTGTCCCGCGGCAAGTTGTCCTGCAGTGAGTTGGCCGCAGCAAGTTGGTTGTGGCAAGTGGGCCACAGCGAGTTGACTGGTGAGTTGTCCTAGAGACCTGGGGGGCAGCCCAGGAGATGGGCGGGAGAAAGCCCAGGGCAGCCTGAGACAAAACCATGCACCCCAGAGTGAAAAACATGCCAGGGACTGTCTAGTTGGGCTCTTGCCCAAACCGGGCCCAGAGAATGCCCCTTGCTCTTCCCCCAGGTGTGGTGGTGCCACTTCCACCGGTCTTAATCAAGACGGCATACTGTTGGCAACAGGAGTTGTGCACGTTTGGGAATGCCCCGCTGTAGTTCTTGTAGAGATTGGGCCGCCTTGCTAATTCATTTTTGGGGTGTTAGCTTTTCCATAATTATAAACCCAGTTCGTCTCCCTACAAATGTTGTCTTCCTTTTCCCTCACCTGGCTAGCCACCCTCTCCTTCAAGGGGCATTGCTGGAGAAGCCTGGGCAGTTTCTAGGCTGCAGGCCCCAGCTGGGTCTCCCTCAATTCTATGGAGATTGTGCGAGGAAGGGACACTTAACCGTATTGATGCCACAGAGCTGCACAGTGACAACGACAGCCACGAGGATGCTCAGCTGCTGGCGAAGCGATGCATCATGGAGCAGCTCTCCTGGCCAAAGCACTTTCCTCCTTTGCCCTCCTGGGCCCATTTCTTTCTTCAGATCACCAAGCTCCTCCTGGTGATTCCCTTGGCCCCACAGCTGGTGCATTGCTGGGGAAGAGAAAAGATGCAGGCCACAAAGCTTAGCCAAGTCATTCCTGGGCAGCAGCACCCTTTGCCCCACAGCCAGAAAGGCCTGACAGGCCACTAAGCGCTCACTGGGAAAGGAGAAGAGGTGGGGATTCAGCCGGTTCTGACCAGTTCAGGAGAACCGGGAGCAGAACATTTTGAGTAGTTAGGAGAACCGGCCAATCCCACCTCTGACTGGAGATTTTACAGTCTCCTTCCCCTGCCACATCCACCAAGCCACGCCCGCAGAACCGGTAGTAAAAAAAAAATT
>JANHFN010041519.1:0-11942 GCA_032468175.1 Toxicocalamus goodenoughensis
ATTTACAACTCTTAATGCCTTTTTGGCAATGCTGTTACAGTGAGCTCTGGTGCTTAGATCATTAGATATGAGTACTCTGAGGTCATTGACAGAGTGAGGGTTATCAATGAGGTTGTTGTGTGTCTTGTGTTCCTGTGTTTCCAGGTTTGTTCTTTTTCTCATTGATGGCCATCTTTTGTCTGCCCAAAGATAGAAAGTGTTGCCTTGTAAATTTAGAGGGAATTGCATTTTCATGAAGTACCTTTGGCTGCCTTCCCATCACATCATGTAGAAAGTAGAAGCTCTGCTTGAAATGGTAGGGATGTTATGCTTTGGGCTCACGGATGCAAGACCAGGGTTACTAACTCAACGGGGTTATTGTAATTTCACAGAGCCATCTTTTCGGGTGAGAAGAAATGGCAGAGATCCTGTAGGTTCTTCTACCAGACATCTCCTAATGTTTAGCAAAATGTCTTGCTTCACTTTCTATGGTGTTTTCCTCTTTTCTCTGGGTATTTGTTTTCTTCAGGGACGTTGGGGTTCAAGGTGAGACCAATATTCCAGTGTTTTCTTTTCCAAACTCTATTTTGAACTATGTTTTATTTATTAAATCTATTTATTGTTATGGAAGATAATGAGAGATCTGGGAAAGGAAGACCTCACAGACATAAATAAGCAAGAAACACTGGGAAAGACAGTTGAAAACTTATTGCATTAATGGCAATGGAGTCCAGATGGAGAAAAATCTGGGAAGGAAAAAAAATCAAAGAACTCAAAGAAATTTCTACTTTTTAATTGTCAGAAAGGCAGCCCAACATGGGAGACCCAATTTCACACATGCACTGGGGATAGAAGAGGATGCCAGGCAAGATCACAATATCTTCCTGGAAATTCATGGCGTAGCAAGCAAAATGCAAACAAAAACTAAAAGGCTATTATTATGGCTTTGGGGGTGGATTTTTTGGGTACCAATTGTCGTGGGATTCAATTTTTTTTACTACTGGTTCTGTGGGCATGGCTTGGTGGGCATGGCAGGGGAAGGTTACTCCAAATTCCCATTCCTTCTCCACCCCGTTAACCTGCTTTCCTGCTTTGTTCTCCTGTGCAGGACAACAAAACAAGACCCAGCCGGTCAGCTGGGACCCGGGAGGCAGGGAATAAATGGAGACGGGGCCAGTCAGAGGTGGTATTTGCCAGTTCTCCAAACTATTCAAAATTTCTGCTAGTGGTTCTCCAGAACTGGTTGGAATCTGCTGAATACCACCTCTGGTACCAAATTGATGTGCTAAGCCTTGTGGAATATCTGTGAACACATTTTATATGAGGTTATATATATATAAAACAATAGGAACGGTGCCTGTGGAAATCAGTGGTTTTGTCACTGAATGCTGGAAGTATTTTGTGGGTCAGAAAATGGAATCAGGCAGGAACTAGACAAGATTCACAGGCCAAGTATTCCAAAGCATTCCACTAATGCTTTTTCCACCCTTCCTCACTCTTTTAATTAACCATTCATTATTTCACATTTATAATCCTCTCTTCCGTCAATTAGGAAGAATTTCATGTTGAGTTTAGCTTTGTCAGGCTTAACCCTGGCCAAATGAGCAAAATTCAATATCAGGACAAAGCAGAGTTTTCCTGGAGATTACAAAGCTGCCATTAAAGAGATTGTGCTTGTGGCAGACTTCCACCAAATCTATTACTTATAGGAAATACAATAGATATTTTGAAGAAGCCCCAGCAAAAGAAAAAGAAAAAAAAGAACTATAAACCTGAAATACGCTTGGTTTATTAGTGAGTGAATGAATAAGTCTCACAACTCCCCAAGAAAAAAGAAAAAGAAAGTAAGAAAAAGAAAGAGAAAGAGAATGCAGTCTAGCTGATGCTGGCAAATGTACTCTTCATTTTGTCAATATAGTCAGTCATTAAAAATAAATACATGTGTTTGTTTTTCTCAGTAATTTTGCCAACTTTCTAAAAAAGTTTATCTAATAATATGTGAGATGAATATTTGCTAAATTATTCTTAATCAAAAACTTTTTTTTAATCCTGACTTGCATGATAGTTGATTTCCAGACTAATAAAGATTCAAGACATCTCTATAAGAAGACATAATTGGAAACTTTTCCTTTATCAACCAAAAGAAAAAGAAAAATCTGATTCCACACAGAATCATAGCATTAGAATGGCTTCAAAGTTCATTTAGTTCAAACCTCTGCTCAATGTATGATCCATTAACAATGACCATCTAGCCTCAGTTTGAAAATTAGCAGAAAAGGAGATTTCACTACTGTTGAGGTAATTCCCGGTTAGGAGAATGAGCGCATACAGGGAGACGTATTGAGAGTACTGCTTGAATAATACACACACAGCACACAGATACACTCTACAGTAAATGTAGGGTTTTACTTTCAATTAAGGTTAAAGCAAAGTTCAAAATAAGCAATCCAAAGTCATTCACAGGTTAAGATCAGTTACTTTTCAGTCCAGGGATAATCCAATAACAAAGTCCAGTATCAAAAAACAGTTCAGTAACAGACTTACATCAAATCCAAAAATATCAGTCAATTAGGAGGAACGGCAATACACTCCAACAGAAGGAAAACAGAGATACTGAGACACACTCTCTTCTGAGACTAATTGATTAATACTGTATGCAATATCTGGCCTTGACAATTACTGAGATAAGATAAACTATGAATCAAAGACTGATAAATGTTCTTATCAAAGACAGGACTTTGAACATCACTATGGCTAAACTCCTTGCTCATTGGTGTTTTAGCCGGCTTACAAGGTTCCATTTTAGAACTTTTTAGTAATTGGTTAATTTAACCTGCCTGTGAGATCTGGTATCCACCCCTAGTTCTATCTATCTTTAAACCAAGATATTGTTTGATTTCTCCTAACTGTTTTATCTTAAATTTCTGTTCAGTGAAATTATTTTAGTAGCTTCTTGTTCAGTTTTGGTGATTTATGCTATGTCATCAGTAAACAATAGCAATAATGAAATTACACCATTACTTTCTTTTTTAAACAAACATGGATCAGCCATGCCAGCTAAAAAACCTATCTTAGTTAATTCTTTAACTATACATTGGTTCCACTCATATCCTGATTGATTCAAACCATAAACTCTTTTTAATTTCAGTTGTATTATCATTTTTGAGACCTAAAGGTTTCTTTAAATATATAGTGTGTTGCAACGGTGCATGCAGATACGCCATCTCTACATCTAAATGATTTATAATGTATTTCTCCTTAACTACCCACACTAATGCTGCTTGTAATGTTGTAGCCTTTGGACTAGGTGCAAACACCTCATCGTAGTCATTTGCTGTCTGATTGAACCCTTGTTCTACTAACCTGGCTTTATGGGTAACAGTCCTATCAACACCTGTCTTAAGTTTATAAATCCATTTACACCCTATGGCATGTTTACCGGGTGGTAACTTAACATTTTCATGTACCTCCAGTCTTTGTAAGGATTTCAGTTCCTTATCCATTGCTTCCTACCAAGCAGCCTGATCCTTAGCAGGATACAGTTTCAGTTCATTATAGTTATTTGGAACTGTATTCACTTGGCATACAACACTAGCCTGATCTCTATCAGGTGGTCATGTTACTCGGGTTGAACGTCTTGGTAATACAGGGCTTACTAGAGGACCTTCCTGTTCTACCTGCTCCTATTTTTCTATCTACTCCTGTTCCTGTTCTTCCTCCTCCTCTTGTGCCTGTTCTTCCTCTTTAATGGCTATTGATGGTTTTACTATTTCATCATTAGAGACTACTTGGGTGTCAATAATAAAGTCACTGTTGCATTCCTGTTCCAGTTTATGCCACCCAACGTACTCAAGACATTTTCCACTAATGCTACAATAAACATGAGCTGTTGCTGAATCCCAGAATCTAAATGATCTATGGTTGGCTTTGTAACCTATGAAAAATAACTTCCTAGCTCTATGTTGGCCTTTCAGTCTTACTTGTGAGGAAATATTTACCCATGCTGGAGCTCCAAATGTGTGTAGGTAGCTTAAATTTGGCTCTCTACCATGCCAGTGAGTGAATGGCAATTCTCCAGTTGTTGTGTTCACCACATTATTTGAAATATGGTTACTACACATTATGGCTTCACCCCACAGTGTTTGAGGCAAACCTGAATCAGATAACATAGTGCAAGCCATGGCTTGTAACGTTTGCCCTCTTCATTCTATAAGCGAGTTATGTTGTGGTCTGTAAGGTGCAGAACGTTTATACTCAACACCAGCCAATTTTAACATAGTTTGGAATCTATTGTTAATACGCTCAGTCCTATTATCAGTAACTAAAGTAATTACTTTACTTTTCATTTTTCTCTCAGAAAATCTTAACCAGTTAAAGAAATGTTGGAATGTTTCTGTTTTGTTTTTCATGAGATAGCAGAAACCGTACCGTGAGTAATGGTCCATTATACTCAAAATATGACAGGCAGCTCCTAAACTAGGTTTCTTAGGACCAATTATGTCTGCAAACACAACTTCTAAAAGTTCTTTGGTCCTAAACCCATTAAGTCTGTTTGCAGGAGTAACCTTGCTTTTCTCTTGGCTACAAGCATTACAGTTTAAATACTTGCTACAGGGTTTCAATTTTATTCCCTCTGACAATTCAACAGTTTGTTTGAGCATTTTGAAATTAATGTGCCCCAAACATCTATGAAGTAAATGTATACATTCATCATGTGGCTTAACATTGTTATAAACTTAGCCATCTTCAACTGGTCATTATGTATTACATATAAATCATTCCCTAAATTAGCAGTAACACTTTTACCCTCTTTCTCTATTATACAGTTATCTCCCGTAAAGGTTACTACATAACCATGATTAACTAAAGCCCTTACTAATAACAAATAACATTTCAGTTTAGGTACATATAACATAGTTAAATGTTCTTTTATATAGAACAATATGCAGTACCTTCACCACATGCATTATTCTTCCATCCATTTGCCAATGATGCATGTTGGTTACTCGTAGACATCTTTACAAACCTTTTTCTATCTTTAGTAATGTATTGCGATGCTCCACTATCAATAACCCACAAATCATGGTTTACAATTGAATTGCTAGAGATAGCCAAACTAACATTCTTCTGGTGTTTACTAGTATTCTGTCATTTTTCCTTCTTACAGAATCTAGCTATATGTTCCCTAGCCCCACAAGAAAAACATTTCCTAACAGTATACGCAGTGGAAGACAAATCCTCTTCTTGTGCTTGTTCCTTCCTCTGTTGGTCCCTATCCAGCCGTCTTCTTGCTTCTTCAAACAATCTTCCAGTTATGTCAGTCAATGTCAGCTTATCTTTGGTCAGGACTTCCAGTGAAGATATGTAATCATCATAACTTTCATCTAATGAGGAAAGAATGATGTAAACTTGATGCAGCTCTGAAAATATCAGTTCCTTTTATTTTTCTTATATGTATCCATGTATTCATATCTATGTTTTTACTTATACTTATTATCTTGTAAGCAATTGACAAATCAAATAAATAATTAAATAAATAAATAAATAAATAAATAAATAAATAAATAAATAAATAAATAAATGAATAAATGAATAAATGAATGAATGAATGAATGAATGAATAAATAAATAAATAAATAAATAAATAATAAATACTGTAAAGTCAGGATATCATATGAGTGGAAAGGTTTCCATTTATATCCAGAATAGGGTTCAGGTTGTGCTGAGTTTTGAAATTTCTCCTGTTCTGGCCTTCCTTCCTGAATTACTGTAAGAATGAAACATTATAATATCTACAGTAGATTTAGTGACCTTAGAATAAGGGCCAATTCAAAATTTATAACAAATGTTTGTCTTTCTGCCCAACTTTTTTCTCTTATCCCTAAGAACAGCCATGAGCTGGATGACTGAGAATCTCTACAGACTTCTTTTTCTTATACTCAGTACTATTGTTGGAACTAATGCCTTTATACATGTGACAGAATTAATTGAAACTGTTTCCCTAATAAGGATAGAAATGTAGGTGCTACTTATCAGGATGGCTCTTGTGCAGGGTGAGAACAAGGAGCTAAAAATATTCTCTGTACTATGTTAATGTTTGTATCACTCAATTCTTTCTATAGCTACAATGAAAGTGAAATGGATAAGTACATTTTCTAATCATAGGGCATTAATGAGCATCCAGCTGAGAAGTTCCCCTTCTCAGGATATTGTTCATCTACAGGGCTTAATTCAACAACAGATACAGGAAAGCTTGATACTAGTTCTGAGTGAAAAACAAGCTTTTGGCCTCAGCAGCAGATCTAACAAGCCATTTGGAAGAGAACAAGAATGAAACATAATGTTCTCACAATTATATTTCAAGTACATCTGCCAGCTTTAAATGAAGCTAGCACTCATTGTCCAAAATTCCATTTTCAGAAGCAAAATTATTAAGAAGCTTACACTTATTAGTTATACAAACTTTCTCTGCATAGTTTATTATGCAAACAGATGAATGTTTCTGAACAAATATTCATTGTTTTAGAAACAGACTTTTCATCATTGTCAGGTAAACTGGAATGGATTAGATTTCCTACGCTACAATTGATCTGGTAAAGATTGATCTGGTATTTTCTTGGGATGGCAGTCAAATGAAGCATTGGAAAAATAATCCACTCTGGCCCAAAACCTTTTTTCAGGCCAATGCTGATTCTTGATCTTTGAATGGAAAGCTGGAGACTTGAAAAGTGCATAAATCAGGTAAAAATGTCCTCATGTAATTTAAAATGAGCCACTTTGATTATATAAAATATGTCTTGATCAATTTCTATGTTACTTGTAACATAGTATTTGTAAGTACTATGTAAGTAGTAAGTAAAAGCCTGCTAACATTTTCTACTTTAGTGGTCTAAACATGCCCAGATTTTTTTTTCCTTTCTTTTCCTTTCTCCCTTGGATAACTTAAATTCTCTGATCATTCTTGTTAAAACATTTTACACACACTTTCCCTTTTCCTGAATTATTCTTAAAGTATGGTGCCCAGAATTGGACATGGAATCAATGTAGTAGCAACTGTTAATATAAATTGAGTTTAATGTGTACTAAATACAATTAATATTAATACATGTGTTTATATTTCAATATTTCTTTCTAGTCACACTAAACATTACACTTCAGTATCAAGTTATATAATGCTAGTGGAAATATTACCTTAATCTTTAAATTTTCAGAAGACAAGCAGCAATATATAAAACTTTGTGGTGCTCCAATTGAAAATTCAGATGAAGTAATGGAGAATATTTGAAAAAGAATACTGCTAATATGACTATAGTTAAGGATCTAGTATGTGGGGAAGAAAATAAAATGAACTATATTTAAGTGGTTTTAAAGAGTATGGTGTGACAGAACTCTATCAGCTATCATCTGTTTCCTTCACTACCTCATCCAGGCCTAAGAATTTCAAAACATCTGGTGTTCTCTCAAACTGCTTTAATTATCTCCTGGATATGTACCTTTCTGAACAACTGAGGTGAAAAGATGTGGATAGCTCTTCATCATTTATATGTCTCAGCTAAATTGTGAATGAGCTTATTCTGGAATGGCTTCCTGCTGCCAAATCTATTACCATATCAAGCATTAAGGATTATTATTATTATTATGTTTCCAGATAGGAATGTCAAGGTTGGCTTCCACATTTGGCAGTTGGAAGTAAGATGCTTCAAGGCAGCTTTTGGCACTATAGTAGTGGAGAATAAACTGCCTGTTATTTAGAAAAATATTAGTGGAGGAGGGAAGAATTAGCATTTTATCTCAATTTTGTTCAATCTGTCAAAATGTTTACTTAGCATAAGACTTCAATAATGCCAAAATGCTAGACGTTTATGTGCCCATACATTTGAGCTGACTTACATTCCAACATTAGACTGTGCTTTTAAAGTCTACTTAACTGAGAATAATTCCACTGAAATTAATGAGATTTACATCTCACAAAGCAAGTAGAAAAATGTTTCATCTGTTTTCTGCAGGTTGTAATTGTTCTCTTAATAATGCTTTGATTGCAAAATAAGTAACAAAAAGTTCATCTGAAATCAAACTTCAGGCAATATTTTCCCATCTCTCTTATTATGTCTACAACATGATATAATTATTTTTGGCAGGTGATTGTAATCATTTTGGAAACATCTAACACTGGATATGTTTAATTATAGCTAGTACAAAGTAAAGAAACTGTTCTTGGCATATCAGGTCATGAATTGAGAATATAATTGTGGACATAAACTGGATTCATGAATTGTAGGGAGAAATGTCTTCTATGTTAACCTGTTCAAAGGACTATCAAAGCTCTTCTAGAGTCAACCCCAATACAATTTACCTACATCCATTGTTTTCCCCTTCAACTTACTTTACCTTTGGCTAACAATGAGTCTTTGTTTCTAGTCCATCCATCCATCCTCTTGACATGCCCCTCCTTTTTTCTGGTGCTTTTTAGACAGTGTTGTTACCTGGCAATTGCCTAAACTATTCCTTGCAATTTTCTTGGCAATATTGCAAGATTTTTGGAAATGGTTTGCCATTACTTTTGAATCATTCTGTATTTCCAGGTTCTTGTATTTCTTCAATTTACATGTGTGTATATGTGATTATCATTTATCACCTATCTATCTATATAAATTAAAATGTAATTTTCTTAAGTTGATTGGCCACCTGATCTCCCTATGAACTACTCTTAGTTTGTCTATTTCAATAGATGGCTATTTCAAAGATTATTCTACCAAGAAGTCATCAGCATCTATCAACATTGTTCTCATTATAGTCATTATAATTACTATACTTTCTCATACAAGGAGGAAATTCTCAGGAAGTAATTAATTACATATGACCATGTTTAATAGTTTACAGATTAATTTAGCTTCTACAATTTCAATTCCCATAATTTCAAATAGTATGAGGGGTAAAGATATTGGGAAGGCATTACATTAGGACAGTTGAATTAAAGGATGCTACAAATCCCAGCAATTACATATTGTATACTGAACTTAAGAAATGATTCTCTGTTCCTGTTAGTTCATGAACTACTGTGATTATGTTTGTAACATGCTGTCTAACAGAGTTAAGCTTACTATAATATAACTTTTCCTTATACAACAAATATATAATGTCTAATTGGCAGCTTAGGTGATTAATCTATTGTTAGTGCTGTACAATCAGCAGAACCTATATCTTTTAGGTAAGCTGTTTGTGCAATTATTTTTTTCTACTGCCCTCTCTTTGGCCATCTCATTTGATTGGCACCTATCACAATAAAATTGATTGCCCTTTTTTCTCACTTTATCCTTTTGTTTGCTCTGCTCACTTTCACTGTATTCTGATCAGAATGTCCCGCTGCTTAATTTTCAGAGCTAAAAAACCTTTTTGCTTCTTGCATTTATATATAAAGGACTAGTTAATTGCAAACTGGAGATGGAAAATATAATAGTTAAAATGTGTTTCCATGCAAATTCCTCTCTGAACACAAAGATCTTCAAATACATAAGATGGAAATGCCATATCATACATTCTGGAAAACCTGTGAGATCAGGGCTGTGACATCAGAAAGAGGCATCTTTAAGTTGCCCATGATTTTCTTTAAAACAACAATGAATGTTTTCTTTTTCTTCAAATGATCTATATAGCTGTCTATTGACACACTGATTCTGGACAACAAAACTATATACTACTTAAACTCTCAAGTCTACTGATTGTTTGTTACCTTCAATTCTATGAAATTGGAAGATATGGGGCAATACTTATTGAACCAAGGTAACTCTAATGGACTCATTTACAGAATGCCAGGACCTATGACTCCTGTAGGAATGAAATATGGGAAAGTTGTTGCTACTTCAGTGCCACTGCAGTGCTGCTGTTTGGTGTTGCCATATGCTGCAGGTAGGCAGGCAGGCAAGTTTTTGATGACAGCTTCTACAAGTAAACTCAATGAGGAAGCTGGCAGGAAGTCAAAAGTTGTTCCCACTCCCACTGCTTTTTTGCCCACCCACAAACATTCTGTTTCTCTGATTAAGTAAGGAAATATCTCTGAAATGACACAATAGATCACAAGTTGTCTAGTTATATATACAACATGTCAACAATATAACACAACATACATGAAAAATACAGTAGAATCTATACTCCTAATAAACCATCTCAAATTCCCCCCCCAAAAAAAGACCCAACCCAACTTTATACACTGAGCTTAGTTGACATCACTGATCAGGAGCTGAGGGGGAAAATTAACAGAGTTTAGCTGAAACTTACAGGGATGCTGTTCCATATGGCCTACACTGCATTGTGATAGGGACAGCATTGTGATAGGGTACAAATAGATCCAAAGTAGCTCTTCCCTGCTGATCTTGTGGGATAGACAGAAACCATCAAAGTCAGGCAGTCCAACAAATAACCTGCCTCTACACAATGTTGAGTTTATAGATGTTAACCAGCACCTTAAATTGTGCTAGACGTTTATTGCAAGCCAGTACATATTACAAAACAATGGCATTATGTTGCCAGATTCCAGGAAGCCAAAACTGCATGTGTTGCTGCATTCTGGACAGTTGCAGCTTTTCAATGTACTTGTTCCCCTGTCCTTGAAGAAAGAATTGGATGGATTATTTGGACTTTATTGGGAAGACCATTTTAATTTTATGACTGATCAAAGTAGAACTTGGAGCATGTCCTTGGAGCATGTACCTTGAAGCATGTACCTTGAATTGAAGGTAACAAACAATCTTTTTCTAGGTAGTTTGGTGGAAAAGGAGAATTTGGATTGTAAAATATCTAATAGATGGTTAGATCTGAATTTTATTGATCTAATAATAATAAAAAATAATGTATCTATGACTCTTATCATCATCATCATCATATTTAGAGTCTATCTGGGAACAGAGCTTCTTCCTTTTCTAGAGAACTCAAATTTAAATGTATCTTTCTACAGTTTCTTTACGGTTAGCTTATGGACTACTGATTTCTAGAGTTCCACCTTACAGAGACTATTGAAGAATATTCTTTATTTTTCTCAGAAGGTCTTATGAGATGCCAGATTTTGGCACTCATCAGGCCTTCTCATCTATCAGATTAATTTGGTTCAAATAATAAAAAAAATCTGACATTTAATTGTGTAAGTATTACTTCTGAATACACACACTTACTTCTCAAATGTAGCAATGGAATTAGTTAGAATTACTATTTAATAATACCCATCAGTTAATAAACTATGTCTTTCTTAATGTACTAATAAAATCATTTTTAATCAACCTTTTGCCTAAAAGGTCCTATTCAAAAATTCTGCTTTGTATAAATTGAATTTTTTGCTGCTGATGTTGTGCTCATAATTACTTAACCCAGTCATTTTAATACTGTTGCTAGAATATATTTAGCAATATAACTTTATTCATATTAACAGTTTAAAAGGAAAGATTCTCTTTTTTGGGAGGATCTCCTTATCATTGATCATAGAATAGATTGTGTTACATTTGTGGATTCTGGAAATGGTCTATGTTAATTGTTATTTAGGTAGCAGAACCTGTACAACAAGTTAGACACAATGTTATAGAAATAATAACACAAAAATAAATTCCAGGCCTTACCTTCTGCTCTTCTTAAAAAAGTAAGAAAATGCCTGATCCACACCTATAAGAGTTAGATTACTAACAATTCACTCATTGTCAGGAAATTTAAACCCATTCACATCATGCAAAAATCAATTCTGACCTATGAATATTTCCTGAATTTGCTGGTTGTGAGTATATACAGGTGAAGCTAAAAATTAGAATATTGTGCAAAAGTTCATTTATTTCAGTAATGCAACTTAAAAGGTGAATCTAGATAGACTCATTACATGGAAAGCAAGATAGTTCAAGCTGTGATGCATCATAATTGAGATGATTATGGCTTACAGCTCATGAAAACTCCAAATCCACAATCTCAGAAAATTAGAATATTGTGAA
>JANHFN010041813.1:0-11926 GCA_032468175.1 Toxicocalamus goodenoughensis
TCTGAGTCCAAGATACATGAAATTACTTTTCCAACTCCCAAAGTTCAAGCTGCTGAATATATTTCATGCAACCAAAAATATGATGTTCTTCTGCCTACTAACGGGGCCAATGTCGTAAATTCTGAGATGGAGAAAACTAATTTGGTGAGTTCTTTTTATTAGTACTGATTTTGCACTCTTAACTCTCCTTTAAAAGATTATCAATAAATGTTTGATTCTATGATTTTGTATATACTTTCTGCTTTACCTATTGTTTGCTCATTGGTTTATTTTACTCAAGAATCTCTACAGTTATAATAGTTTCTAACATGCCTTTTATAAATTAATGTTATTTCAGAATTAGACTATGGAACAAGCATGGTCTCCTTCCAATTGAAAATATATTTGCTAGTTGTGTTAAGTCAAACTTTTATGTGAAACTCAAATCACCGCAGTTTTGTGGTTTTTGCATAGAAGTTTCAAGTTTAGTGAAAGGAAAGTTCAAATTAATATGCTTTGAATGAAATAGCAAATTAAATGAGAAAAAATAATATTCAAATATGAATAGTGAATGATCAATATGTGATGCTTCTTCAGTAGTTGTTGCTGCAATAGTAGCAGTAATAATTTGCAGAAAGCATTTCAGCATTCAGAACAGTACACATAATTATTTAGAAGATATAATGTGAACCAAGAGCATATGCTGGTGTTTAGTTATGGACATTTTTATTTAAAAAAAGTATATAAGTATAGTTTTACATTTTATCAAATGCCTCAGACTAAATTGTTACCTGTCTCAAACTACCTCTGCACTGCACATATTAATGCACCACAGTTATATCTGAAGTATGAACTATTTTGATAAATCTGGAAGGAGCACTATTATAAATTAAGCTATGAAAAAGCAAATTATAGCTGTTCCTTAAAGTCTATTCTCCAATTTCAAATGAATATAAGCACAAAAGACAACTTTTTGAAAGCTAAGTTTTCTTCTTACTTCCTAATACATTTCCTGATGAAGTTGTGAAAGCCACTTACAATTTTAAAGTTAAAAAGGAAAAACAGAAGAATGTCAGTAACATGCTCCACCAAATCACTGTTGAATTCCTGTGAAGTAACAAATTACTTCTACAGCCAAAGAAATCCAATACAAAGTACAAATAGCAACCATAATGAATGGAAATTGATCATTCATGTTGCATGCTAAAACATAATAAAACCACAATTATTCCCTTTTTCAGCTGGTAGCTTTATTTCAAATGAAACTTCTTTGTGTCTTTTATTTGCTGCAATTGCTAGAAATGTAATCTTTTTTGGAATGCTTTTTATTTAATATATTTTATATCACTTTCTCATGGACATACCTTGAAGCAGTATCACAGTTAAAATGGGGGAGGAGGGAAACCAATTCTGGGATTTCTTTCCCAAAAGATAAATTTAGATATGTGAAACCAGAACGCAAGCACATTGCACATTGCAGGTTATATCACTATTTAATTGAACTTTTTAGTTGAACAGTTATTATGTTCCACTTATGATGCTATTGATGAAAATCATTGATGAAAAGACCTATAATAAGTTAAAACCTAATGGATCCATGATGCCACAACTCTATTGATTACCAAAAATGCATAAACCAGGAATGCTGGTCAGACCCATTTTAGCTATGTCTGGCTCCGCTTTTCATCAGCTTGCGTGCTGGGCCCATAATATTCTGGTGTCTATAAGAGAAGCTTATCAAAACAACTTGAAAGGACTTGTCTGAGCTTGCTAATGAGTTGAATACCCTCAATGTGAAAAATGACATCATCTGTTCGGTAGACATTCAGTCTTTATTCATTAACATTCTACTTCATGAAACAGTTGACTATATGTGCAGTTTAGTGGAATCTAACTAGATATCAATTCCTATACCAATTGACATTCTCAAACAGACTGTATTATTATGCACTGAAAATGTTTCTTTTCGTTTCCTTGGTCTTATCAACAGATTGATGGGCTTGCATAAGATTGAATCACGGTCATCTGAGGTTATATGACAATATGTATTATATGTATAATTAATATGTATAAATAATTACAGGTTGTCATATTATAGACACTATTAGATAATAGATTAATTTTTTGCCCATCAAGACAGACTATTGGTGACTTTGGGCATCATCTGAATAGCTGTCATTCCAACCTGAAAGTCACCACTGAGTATGAAATAAATCAGCATTTACCCTCCCTGGATATCCTGATCATCCAAAGGAGTGATGGATCCATTAAAAGAATGGTATATAAGAAATCAACATGGTTTGGCATTATCTGAATTTCTCAAGCTTTACACCAATTAAGTATAAATGTGCGCTGGTAAGGACACTATTTATACGAGCACATCGAATTTTCACTGAGGACTGTTTAAAAGAAGAACTAAATTTTTTAACCCAAATACTCTGGTCAAACGGTTATCCCAGGTGCTTTATTGATAGGGACAGTAAAATAAGAGAATCAAAGCCGACAGTTCCAACTGCCAGTAAAAGAAGGTATTTTTTGAGCTGCCCTTTAAAGGGGATCAATTGGCATGCCTGATGACTCGATGCTTAAAAATCTTAAATGAAGCAGCATTCACTACGGGCTTGAGCTTCACATATTACATCAAACCCAGAGACTACCACTGCCCCTAATTAAGGAAGCACAACCTATCAGCACTAAAAAGCATTGTGTTTACCAATTTGTTTGAATTGCGGGGACAATTACATCAGCAGAACTGATAGGTATTTGGCTTTCAGAATAAAGGAGCATCTTCCGAAATGGGTCCAAACAGCCTTGAGTAATCCAACAACAACAGCAAATAATGGCCATAAAATGCCATTGCGAGACACTTACTATCTACAGATCACCAGGTGGATCAAAACTCTGTGGAGTTTTGGATCAAAACTCCAGGTGGATCAAAACTCTCTCTTCTACTGTGTCACTGGAAAGGGATGCCGTGGCTCAGTGGCTAAGATGCTGAGCTTGTCAATCAGAAGGTCGGCGGTTCAGCGGTTCGAATCCCTAGCACCGCATAATGAAGTGAGCTCCAGTTACTTGTCTCAGCTTCTGCCAACCTAGCAGTTCGAAAGCACATAAAAAGTGCAAGTAGAAAAATAGGGACCACTTTGGTGTGAAGAAAGCAGTGTTCCGTGCCCCTTTGGCATTTAGTCATGCTGGCCACATGACTATGGAAACGTCTTCGGATAGCACTGGCTCTTTGGTTTAGAGATAAGCACTGCCCCTAGAGCTGGAAATGGCTAGATGCATGTGTGGGGGAACCTTTACGTTATGTCACTGGAACTCTCATTTCCTGTGGTTTGCTGAGGCAGTTACCATCAATTATTTGAAGCCCCCCTCGTGCATGCAGATATGACTTTATGTCAATCTACGTCTCCTGTGGGCGTAAGGCTTGCCATTGGTTGCTTCCTGCATAAGTTATAGGCTTAATTAATTAATGCTCTTGGTAGATCTTATATTTGAGGCTGATTTCAACAGTGTTATTGTAATGTAGATACTGATGAGTCAATATGAAATGCTTGCCTCTATCTCTGTTTGTCTTTTGACTGTATTGTTTAAATTATTAAAAGGGACTAGTTGTTTTAAATATTCCATTTAGTCAAGACAATAGAAACCTATGCTCGCAGCCTCCCTATTAATATCAATATAGCCCTGAATGAAACAATCAAGGATGTGCTATTCAATACTTGCAATTAATTGCCTATATTGTGAACCAGAGGGTCATTTCTCGTTGCTAAGCCAGAGTCCTCTCCTCTGTCTTTGAATCTGTAGAAAGCTGGTTTGAAATTTGAAATTTGATGTTCCAATAACAAGTCATATCTTGCTTCTATTGAGTCACTTTACTTATTTATTTGTATCCACATGGTAATGGCCAAGTGGAAACTATGGACTATGTACTTTCCCATTGCACATACTCTAGAGATATCCATAGCTTATTCATTGACCCTATTACTCCTAAGAGTACAAGGCCATCTTTTATATCAAGTTATTATGGTAATTTTAAAAATGGACAATTACTACTAATGTAGACACATTCTTTGCAACAACACATAAAATATGACTAGAATTAATATAGTATTAGTAAATGTTAAGTGTGCTAGAAATATTCTATATTTATAATTTAATCTCAGTACCTAATACTATTATTGTAATATTATTGTAAGCTATGTTTACTAACACATCTTTTAACTGGATTAATTATCATCCCAGTATCTTAAGAGTTTAAGTTAATTTAATTATTTTAAATGAATTAAATGTTAGTAAATTTTAAAGCATCTGGTAGATCTTAGAATTGTAGACTTCTTAATTGATACATTTAACTGTATAGATTTTAGTCTGTTGTTTTACATAAATTTCAGACCTGCTTGTACTTTTTAATTTACTGTACAAATTAGGTTTTGTACAATTCTGTACAGTACTGTAGATGGTAAACACATTTAAGACTACTAAAATCTAATATTATAGTTACAAAATTGCTGGATTACTTTTGTATTGTGTATTTTACATATTAAGCTAGATAAATAAAATACAGAACTGACCAATCACTTAATTTTCCTCCAAGGCAATGGGAAACAAAAAGTTTTTTTAGGCTTTGACTTATACTCAGTTGTAGTACATTCACCACTATACTGTTTTATTATACTCAGTTATAACAATAAATATACTTGAAGCTACGTTTCAAACCAAGAAAGTTCTGCATACAAGGCAAAAGCAATAAAAATAAATTTGGTGTCATACATGCAACCGATGTTATTCAGGAACAAATGCAGGGATCTGCTTCTGTGAAATTACCTCAGTGCAGGGATGGTCTTGAAAAAAATGAAGAACAGGCAATACCTAAGGCAATAACCAGAATCAGAAAACACTAGTTTGAAAGTAGGATAAAGTGGAAGAAGGTTATATTTATAGTGGTGTAGATACTATCTGTTAATACATCTTAAGACTGCATTGGCTCTTTTGGCTCTCTTTATCAAATACTTGATAAAAAACATGCAAATATCATCTTGGTTCACACTACTCAGGGCCCTGTATAAAGAACAGAATGTATGAGGATGAATGTGTCTTTGCGCTAGGCTCCTGAACAAATCCCTGCAGGTTTTTTTTTGGCAAGATTTTTTTGGAAGTGTCTTGCAATTGCCTCCTTCCTAAGGCTGAGAGAGAATGACTAGCCCAAGATTATTCAACTGGCTTTATGCCTGAGGTGGAACTAGAACTCATGGTCTCATGGTTTCTAGCCTGGCACCTTAATCACTACACCAAACTGGATATCACATCCATAAAGCTCTCTGGAGTATGACTTAGATGCTTTCCCCAAGATGAGAAAAACAGTGCAAGAAATTATCTTAAAAAGGAAAGAAGCATTGACTCCAAAATTATAATCACAGTGTTTTAAATATCCACGCAAGTCCACAATAAATATAACGCTTAAGTAGCAGTCTATATAACGATGTTCACATTGTGTTTGGTCGGAAGCAGAAGCAGTTCTCTTTCTCACAGTGCTGCTGTTGATTATCAGCACACACTGGTGGAAATCGACTTTTGACTCTAAGATTATTTCACCAGTACTGTAGACTGGGGAAACAGAAAAGAGGGAGAGAAAAGAGAAAATACTGTAGCTGCCAGAAAGAAACTGCGTGAGTTTTCTTCAACAAAAATGGGGTTGTTCTTCCTTACAGAATTTTCTTTCCTCCTGATGAAAATTTGAACTGATCTGAAAGGAAGCAAACAGGGTAGTGGGAGAGGTCAAGATGGAAAGAAAGCAAAAAAATGGAGGAGTACATAGAAGGCAAGTATTACTTCTCTTGTAATTATCATTCCCTTACTGGGTTGCTTCAGAGCAGATTCATTATACAATATCTGAGGAAATGACAAAAGGTTCTATTGTGGGGAATCTTGCTAAGGATCTGGGGCTGAGTAACAAAGAACTGGCAAAACGCAATGTACATGCAGCCTTGGTGGATGATATGAAATATTTTGGAATCAATACAGAAAATGGAAATTTCTATATAAACGAAAGTATAGACCGGGAAAAATATGTGGTAAAATTCTGTTTTGCTTGGTTAATTTTGAAATAGTGATTGAAAACCGTCTGAATATTTTCCATGTAAGCATAAAAATCCAAGATATTAATGATAATGCCTCACAGTTCCTTAATGGCACTATCAACTTGGAAACAAGTGAAGTTACTTTGCCAGGCACCAAATTTCTTCTTGGAAGAGCAGAAGATGCTGATATTGGAATAAATTCTTTACAGAATTACCAGCTCAGTTCCAATCCATATTTCATTTTGGAAGTAGAAGAGAGTCAAGATAGAAATAAATTTGCAGATTTAGTTCTACAGAAACCTTTAGATTGTGAAGGTCAAGATTCTATATTTTTGATTCTTACAGCAATAGATGGAGGTGAGCCTAGAAAAAATTCTACAGGGCAAATATTAATAAACATTACTGATGCCAATGACAATCCCCCATTTTTATTCAAGAGGTCTAGAGAGTTGGTCTGACAGAAAATGCTCCTATTGGAACTACTGTGCTCAAGACTTCTGTTTCTGATGATGATGAAGGCATAAATGCTCAAATCAGGTATCGTTTCAGCAACTTACCAACAAATGCCCAAGAAAAATTTAGTATGGATCCAATCAAAGGGATGATTACTCTAATTAAAACATTAGATTTTGAAAAAGCCAAAGAATATATTATAACAGTGACAGCAAAAGATGGTGGAGGATTAGTAACACATTGTAAAGTACAAATACAGATTGTAGGTGAGAATGACAATTACCCAGAGATAACAGTGGTTTCTGTTACATATTTACATACTTACCTATGATTGGTTGGTCCAGACGGCGGGAAATTCAAACAGCCGTCATTGGCCATGAGCCGCAAGCAGTTGCTATAAGAAAGGCTGCAGTGGCTCCGCAACAGTCGAGTTGAGCCTAGCGAAATGAAAAGAGCTGAAGTCAGCTGGGTATCGAGTCTCTTTTCCCACGATGCAACACTGGTGATGAGGGTGGGATACTGAGACAAAGGAGACTAGCTGAGCACGTGGCAACGAGAACCGAGCGAGATCAGATGAGATGGCCAGAAACAACTCACCACCCGCACCCTTCAACCCAGCAACAGAAGACTGGGAATCCTACATCGACCGATTCCTCATGTTTCTAGAGTGAAGCGAACTCCAAGGAATCTCCAAACATAGAAAAAGAGCCATTTTTCTCATCCACTGCGGGCCCACAGTGTTCAAGATGGCAAAGGCATTGGCAGCCCCCCACGATGTGAAGAAAATGGCATGGACAGACTTAGACAAATTACTGCGAGCCCACTATGCACCAACCGTCTCATGCCTCATCAGAAGACACAAATTCTATCTGTGAAACCAGAAGGAAGACGAGAGCATTGGAGATTTTCTTGCAGCATTAAGAGACATCGGCGGGGCGTGCGAATTCTTAAACATGGATGAGGCCATGAGGGACCGCGTGGTCCTCGAACTAAAAGACCTTACACTACAGGGTCAGCTACTAACCAGACCTAAGATAACATTAACTGAGGCAATAAAAGAAGCCACCGCAGTGAAAGCATCCCAGAAATCGACAGCTGCCATGCGACAAATGAACAAAGTGACAAAGGAAACCCCAAAAGAGACAAGCCAAACACACAATAAGACAACAGAGGAAAGTCAGAAAATCACCGCCACAACACACCACGAGGACATCAAGTCCCCATCCAATGATGACGACGAGGAAGAGGTAAATCAATTACAGGCTGAAAAAAGCAGACGGGAGCGAAGGGAGAGAAGGTCGGATTTCCGTTGTGCCGGGTGTGGAGGAGACCATCTACATTCCGAATGCCATTTTTTTAGATGCTATCTGCAAGTATTGCAAATGGCGGGGACACATAGCTAGGGCATGCTGAAACAAAAATAACTATAGTCCTAGACGAAGATGGAGCACTCCCCCCAGAGAGAGGGGAAAGGCAAATGGGGACCCGTTGGAGTCAGGAAAGCAGAAACAAGCATTGGAAAGAAACCAATAGGAAAGAGGAAACGCATCAAACAATAATTATTGGACACTCAAACGCAATCAATGCGAAAAAGGTATATGTGCCAGTCACCATAGAAGATCAACCATGCGAGATGGAGATGGATTCCGGCTCATATTTATCAATGGTATGGATACCATTGGAATACCTTAAATACCCTAAATACCCATGGAATACCCTAAAGAGTCTGATACCTGATGTAAAAAAGAGAGAACTAGAAAAACAGAAACTCATGCTAAAAGACTACCAGGGAAACAGAATTCCTGTGATAGGAACCAGACATTTCAAAGTTAAATTCAAAGAACACACCGAAATCCTCCCGCTAACCATAGTTGACTGGGATCGCCCCAGTCTACTGGGACTTGAATGGTTTGCACCATTAGGAATTGGAGTAACCGGAATAAACAGCATCACCGAGACAGACTGGGAAGAGAACCTGATGAAAGAATTCCAGGATGTCTTCAACGGAGAACTGGGCAAGTACGAAGGGTCCCCTATCTCGTTTAATTTAAATTCAAGTGTATGCCCCAATAAGGTTAAAGGCAAGGTGGGTCCCGTTCGCGCTAAAACCAATTGGATAAACTTATAGCACAGGGGGTCTTAGAACAAACAGACCACGCAAGGTGGGAAACCCCTATTGTCACCCCATTAAACCCAATGGATCCATGCGTATCTGTGGGGACTATAAGGCAACCCTTAACCATGCACTACAACAAAGCGCATACCCAGTTCCGGTGGTACAGCACCTATTACATTCCTTGGGGGGAGGCAGAATCTTCGTAAAATTGGACCTTGCGCAAGCCTACCAACAATTACCAGTTGACCCAGATACAGCGGAAGCACAAACAATTGTGATTCACAGGGGGGCATTCAAATGCAAAAGACTGCAATTTGGAGTTAGCGTGGCCCCAGGGATATTCCAGAGCTTAATGGAACGCCTCTTGCAAGGAATAAAGGGGGTGGTACTATACTTTGATGACGTATTAGTAGCAGCCAAGGACAAAGAACAACTGGAAGACTGCCTGAGGGAGGTCTTACAAAAATTCAAAGAGGCGGGACTTAAAGTTAAAAGAAGTGTCAATTGGCTACCAAGAAGGTTGAATTCCTGGGATATCTCATAGACAAATAAGGGATACACCCCATGGGAAACAAAATCAGAGCAATAAAGGAAGCTCCCAGATCCGGAAATAAAACGGAATTACAAGCATTTTTGGGTTTTTGACTTATTAATTTTTACAATGTATTTTTGCCACAGAAAGCAACAATAGCAAAACCACTACACAGGTTACTGGATAAAAAAGCTACCTGGACCTGCGGGCGATGAGAAGAAACAGCATTCCAGGGAATAAAAGACTTACTTACATCAGACTGCGTGCTAATACAATGCAGCGAAACCCTGCCATTAACCTTAACGTGCGATCCGTCACCATTCGGAATTGATGCCATACTCAGCCACATATTACCCAATGGAAAGGAAGCACCCATCGCATTCTATTCAAAGACTATCAAAATGGAGCGGAATTACAGCCAATTAGATAGAGAAGCATTGGCCACAATAGCAGGGGTGAAACAATTCCACGTGTACATCTATGGCAGAAAATTTTCACTTATTACCGATCACACACTGCTCCTAGGGATTCTTGCAGGAAACAAAGCTACACCTAACATACTGTCACCAAGGATGACGAAATGGTCCGAATTCCTCGCTGCCTATAACTACAACTTGATCCACCGACCAGGAAAAGACATAACACACACTGACGCTTTGAGCCGTTCCCCCCTACCTGAACTTGAAGAGGACCCTGCACCCACCACACCAATCCTACAAATCGAGACGTTGGCGAACTTACCCATAACAGCAACTGACATTGTTAGGGCAACTGCAAAGGACAGAAACCTGGCATGAATTTTGAACTGGGTAGGTAAAGGTTGGCCAGAGACTGCAAGTGACGAGACTGTTAAACCGTTTCAAATAAGGCAAACAGAACTATCTACTTTAAAAGGATGTATATTATGGGGGGATTGGGGGATCATACCAGATATGTTGAGGGAAAAAATACTTGAACTATTGCATGAGGGGCAACCGGTATTGTCAGAATGAAAGCCCTGGCTAGAAGTTATGTATGGTGGTCAGGAATGGACAAGGACATTGGGGAATGGGTAGGAACATGCAAACAATGCCAAGAATCCAGACCTACACCCCCTTCAGCACCTACATTCGACTGGGAAACACCTAGGGGCCCATGGACTAGAATACACATTGATTTTGCAGGACCAACCAAAGGGCATACATTCTTAATAGTGGTAGATGCTTACTCAAACTGGCTAGAGGTAAGCGTCATGCACTCAACCACAACAGAAGCTGTTATTAGACAACTGAGAAAACTTTTTACAATGCATGGATTGCCAGATTTAGTTGTGTCTGACAACAGACCGCAATTCACGGCAGTGACATTTGAGAGTTTCCTAGCCGGGCAAGGTATAAGACATGTACTAACAGCACTGGGTTGGCTGGCTATGAACAGAAGGGCGGAATGCATGGTCCGTTACACTAAGGAAACACTACATAAGTTGGAAACAGGAAATATACACAAAAAGATAAGCAAGCTACTAACAATTCAACACATCACACCAAACACTACAACAAATAAAAGCCCTGCAGAACTATTAATGGAAGGAAATTAAGGTCTAACCTAGACAGGCTACATGCCACATACAGCCCCAAAAAGCTGATTGACTCCTCCAGCAACTGCCACACATTCAAAATGGGGGACTTAGTCTATGCAAAAAACCTGACGGGGGAACCATTGTGGATACCGGCAAAAATAACCCAAATCACAGGACCCCGATCATACAGATTAGAGGCAGAAGATGGGAAGAGCTGGAGGAGACATATAGACTAACTCAGAGCAAGGGCAACACCGAAAAACACAAGCAACCAAAGGGAAGAAAATACACAAACATAAGAATCACCGCAGATAGTACACAAAAATAACCAAAACCGAGAGGGGGGAGACCCCTCAAACACAAGCAAGAGGGGAGGGGGAGACCCTCCACAAGCACAAGAAATAACGGAACAAACCCTAACAATAATACCTCAACAACACTAGCCCCGATTAGAAATCGCAAACACGTACCTGAAGCCATAGAAGAGGCAAGTGGCATTGAAAGAACAGAGCAGGCTTCGGGGAACCATCAAGAAGCCACTCCTGGTGGGAGCAGCTGAGCCATCTCAACCAGCCCGGAAAGGCCAGGCGGGAGCGGCATGGCTGACTCAACCTTCCAGGAGGTTCCACAGAGAAGGACAGGAGCAACAACAAACTCGTACGAACCATCCAGAGACAACGACACAACTGAATTGCGCAGGTCCAGTCGAACCCATAAAAGCCCTGCCTATTTACGTGACTACGTAACATAGGGGAGGCCGGATTGGTTGAACTGGACCAATTGGGGAGGGGTGTTACGTATTTGCATACTTACCTCTGATTGGCAGTCCAGGCGGTGGGAGATTCAAAGAGCCGTTATTGGCCAAGAGCCACGAGCAGTTGCTATAAGAAAGGCTGCCGCGGCTCCGCAAAGCCAGATTCTATCCTAGCAAAATAAAAAGAGCTGAAGTCAGCTGGGTCTCAAGTCTCTTTCCCATGATGCAACACTCTTCTCTGTACTCTTTCTAGAGTCCCAACATCTTTTTTATAGTGTGATGATCAAAACTGGATGCAGTATTCAAGGTGTAGTCTTACTAAGGCTACTTAGCAAGTACCTCACTTGATCTCAATTGTATCCCTCTGTTTATGCAGCTTAGGATTGCATTAGCTTTTTTGGCTGCTACTGCACACTGCTGGCTCATATTTAGCTGGTTGTCCACTAAGACTCCA
>JANHFN010042094.1:0-11913 GCA_032468175.1 Toxicocalamus goodenoughensis
AGATAGATAGATAGATAGATAGATAGATAGATAGATAGATAGATAGATGATGGAGCAACAGCAATAGACTTATATACTGCTTCACAAAGTCTAAGTGGTTTACAGAGTCAGCCTGTTTTGCTTAGTTGGCAGCATGTTGTGTTTTTGATATATTCAATAATCAATAAATGTAGGTACTTTTTAGATTCATTTACTGTATGAAAATAATAATGGTTCCTGAATCCTCCTCCTCCTCCTCCTCCTCATTCTTCTTCTTTTTTCCACCAGCCTTTAATGCTCTATTGGACATTACCCCGCAAATCCGAAGTTTTTTCCCTGAAAGTTGGCTTTGGGAAGTCCATCCAGTTCAAAGGTACAAGAATGTAGAATGTTGACTCCTTAGAGGTGATTCAATCTCTTTATTAAATGCGTTATAATCATACAAAAGCTGTAGGATATGACCAGGCTGAGCCCAAGGGAGGGGTCAATTCCCCTTTACCGTTAGTAGCTCAGATTCTAGTAGATTCTAGTGGAGAGCTCAAGCTTGCAATAAATCTTTATACTTGGTTGGAAGACAAATCCTTCTGGGTTCAGTTCCAAGGGGGGGGGAAAGACCCTGGAATCATGGAAGTTGCTTGTAAAGAAGGTTTATTGATGAACAGGATCACGTGGCTTGGAGATCCTGGGTGAAAAGATGTGTTTGTGCCCAGACAACACACAGCTTCAGGGGAAAAATTGAATTTTTGTATTTTTGAAGCTGAAAAATAAAAAAAACTTATTATAAAAAATACATGGATGGTCCCTAGACTAGCAGAACCACAGAGTTGGAAGAAACCTTGGGGATCTTCTAGTCCAACCCCATTCCATTCCAGACAAATGGATGCCCAGCCTCTTCTTAAAAACCTCCATTGATGGAGCTCACCCACAGCCTGTGGAGCCAATCTGATTCAGAAGGATCTGGACAGACTTGAACATTGGTCCCTGTCCCCAAGGGGCAGTCAAAGGGTTGGACTAGAAGACCCTTCTATGATTCTATCCATGCTAAAACTAGTAAATCATCTCTTGTTTTTATATCAAATGCAGGTCCAAGAATCTGCCAGTCACCCTGCCTGATTCTCTAACTACCTGGGAAATACAAGGTGTTAGCATTTCAGATAAAGGTATGTAAAATAATTTATTTATATAGTTTTTTTTTTAAAGAGAGCAGTGGTTCCACTATGCAATGGCTCTTCAGAGCCAGAGTAGATTTTGCTATCCCAAAATACTTGGGGAAGCCAGATTCACTACACAACCATGTGACTAAGTGAACCCCCTGCAACGATTCACTGAACAATGGTGGCAAGAAAGATCCCAAAATGAGGCAAGGCTCACTGTCTCACCTAGGGACAGAGAGAGAGAGAGAGAGAGAGAGAGGAGGAGGAGCCTGGACTGCCCATCAGCCCTCAGATGGAGAGTCAACAGTCTCCAGGTCTGGAGGTGGCTGATGAGGAAGAGGAGGAAGAGCAGCTGGGTCCAGTGCCTGACGCACCGATGCGCAGAAGGCAGAGGAGAGGAGAGCAATGGAAATCTGTGGGAAATCTTCATTGGGAAGGAAGAGCCACCGCTGCTAAGGAGGCCCCACCCGAGCTCTGGGGATAAAAGGCAAGGGGTGGAGGTGAATTGGTGTGGCAGGCAGCTATTCATCTCCCCTGCCAGACAAACTTGTCAGCCTGCGGTGAGAGAGAAACTCCTAATAAAGGAATCTTTGAGTTCACTTCAGAGGGTTGGTTGTGTTTGGGGAGCTGGGTCAAAACAGGTCATAAATTGAGGACTTGTACCTTTTGCATGTACCTTTTGGGGTGGGGAAATCCATCGAACAGTCATTAAGTGAGTGGTCATAAGTTGAGAACTACCTGTATTTAGATCAAGATTTCCTTCCTGCTAGCATTGAAATAGGCTTGTGACCAACAAAAGATTATTCATGTCTCCTCTTTTGTCTTTGTCTGGTACACACAGGTATCTGTGTTGCTGATACTCTAGAAGTGGAAGTGATTAAAGATGTTTTCATTAATGTCCATATTCCTTACTCTGTTGTCCGAGGAGAGCAGATAGAATTAAAAGCAACCATTTACAATTACAGTCCATCAAAGTCTAAGGTAACCAAGTGGTTTAAAAAAAAAGTTGCTTCACAGCCACTCCTTGTTTGCAGGGGCAACTTTTAACTCTCACACTAGACTCTGGTTATAAAATGCTCAAACTAGGCAGGGAACATTATTTACATAACTGTTTTGGCCTGCCTCTTTCTCGGGGAAGTGGGGTGAGGGGAGATCAGAAGGAGACTTCAGTTGTTTTTGTAAAATGTAGGTGTACTTGGCACATTGTAGCTTACAAAAACGCAAGCAAAGCACTGATAGAGAGGCAAACAACACATTCTTCAGTTGTTGCAACATCTGTCCTCACAGCAATTCTTGCCAGCTGCTCTGATTAAGACCGGCTTTTAGTGTTTGATCTCTTCGTTAAAAAACAAAACAGAACATTATCCAGCTATGTGGACTTGTCTTGCCAGTCAAAAAGCTTTTTAACTACCAGAGAACAGCTTATTTTACTCCCCGCCATGCAAACTAGCTCTTATTGGTAAGTTAAGGGCTATCATTTATCCTTGAATAACAGAAGGAGCATTGCAAAGAGTATCTGGACAATTAAAAATATGCTTATTATTTTGGGGGGCTGGTTAGAGAGTCTAAAGACTCGTCTATAACTAATATTTGGATGTAATTTGCAGTGTTTTTTAATGTCCTATTCTGTTTGGATGAAAAAGCTGAAGAAGCCTATTCCCTTTGACACTTTAAATCATAATTAATACTGAAACAATACTTGTCTTTTTTCTGATCTTCAACGACCTAAACTACCAGTTAAACTACAACTCCAAACTTAAGCAACTTTAAGACTTGTAGGCCAACTCCCAGAATTCACCAGCCAGTACATGCTGACTAGGGGGTTCTGGGATTTGAAACCCACAAGTGTTAAAATTGCTAAGTTTGGAGACTCTTGTTTTAATTTTAAAGTAATATAATTAAAAGAAAAGTGAGCACCCTGGCACTCTATCTTGGGGCCTGATTTAGCATTGTTTCTACTGGTGTGTTGTCTTCTGCTCCTGGTTGGACAGATCTCTAATTCTTCAGGGTGACTGTTTCAGTTTTGCCTAAAGATCAGCGTGCAAAACGGGATCTGCCTCTTTGGTGCAGCTAAGACCCTCAAGGACGGTTCACAGGCCAACACCTGCTCTCACCTGAAAGATATCCAGAGCTCTTCTATTATGGTGGAGACATTTAAAGTTCTTCCTCTTGAGTTGGGCCTCTTCAGCGTCAACCTCACGCTTATTAGCAACTCGGGCAAGGACATCCTCCTCAAGACATTAAGAGTTGTGGTAAGGCTGAGCCCTTGGTCTTGGGTAGAGGGGAGGATTTTCAATGCATTTCCTTTAATTCTTTTTTCTTTATTGGCCAAGTGTGATTGGACACTCAAGGAATTTGTCTCCAGTGCATAAGCTCTCAGCAACAAAATAGTATAATTATAAGATACCAATAGAAGAAGCTAGTAGAAAAGATGAGAAGGTTAATAGTAATAGAGTGCAGAAAAGTGCGACAAAGATGATTAGAGGACTGGAGCCCAAAATATATGAAGAACGGTTGCAGGAATTGGGTAGGTTTAGTCTAACAAAAATAAGAACTAGGGGTGACATGATAGCAGTCTTCCAATATTTGAGAGGTTGCCACAAAGAAGGGGGGTCAATCTAGTCTCCAAGGCACCTGAAGGCAGGACAAGAAGAAATGGATGGACACTAATCAAGGAGAGAAAATGATGGCCCAGATTGTTGGGGTCAATTTGCTGACTCTGTAAACCACTTTGAGAGTAAAGCACTGTGAAGCGATATATAAATGCTATTGCTATTGATCAGTTCTTTGGTTTTAGCCCGAAGGTATTCAAAGGGAGAGTTATGATGGTGCCACGCTGGATCCCCAAGGTGTTTATGGTATGTCAGTTCAGTTTATTGCAGAAAAAAAAGATAGACATTACTCTCTCATTATTTTCTTTCCTTCATTAGTATCAGGACCCACAAGTCAGGAGGAAAGAGCAGGTCTCAATCAATAATATTAGGAGCTGAAGTGGGTCTAGACAATATGGTAGAACTGCATTTGGTCAGAAATAACATTGTTAGAAATTCTGCCTGCCTGCCTGCCTGCCTGCCTGCCTACCTGCCTACCTACCTACCTACCTACCTACCTACCTACCTACCTACCTACCTACCTACCTATCTATCTATCTATCTATCTATCTATCTATCTATCTATCTATCTATCTATCTCACCACACAAAGCAAACAAAGAGTGCAATTACCATGTGCTTTACTGCTCAACTGTTTTACTGTCATAGGGAACAGGAAACTCTACTTAGAACAAAAGAGCCAAACTTTTAAATACTGCCATCTACTGGCTGAATACTACTGTAGCTGTTGCATAGAAATACATTCCAACAATGTGTCAGAGGGGAAGAAAAAGGCAGTTTCTGCCCCAAGCATTTCATTCTTTATAATTTAATATGGGAGATGCATTGGAGGGCATGAGACATAACCATTGCACCCTCTATATTAAATTTTAAAGGGAATTTATATTTAAGGGAAAATATGCATTTACATTATTTGCCAGGACTCCACATGGATAGAAATGAATCAAGCCAGAATTCCTGCATTTTTATTAAGGGGCAAAAGAGGTTGAAGAACATTGCCATTTCACGAAAGGGTAAAAGGAAGCTCTAGGATTACAGTCTTCATACATTTTTAGTAGGTTAGTTATGCGACCCAGTTTGAAACACATGATGTACTAACATGAAATTTCTGGGTTTGATGTGGTTTGTCAATGGCAGGCACAGTCGTGAGGCAGAAAGAATTTTCTTACACGGTACCACGCTACATCGTCCCCAAGACGCAACTCGTAAAGACGCTCAGTATCAAAGGTAAAATGGAAGGAAAGAAGGAATGTGTGCTGGTTTTCATTTGCTTGTGGGGGGTTTTCCCCACCCCTTCTCAATTTTGAATTGGATTGCTGAATTTTTCAGCAGAAGTGTCACTTCCGCCCCCCCCCATGAGGGAGGGAGGGAGGATTGGGAGGGAGAGGAAAGAAGGAAGGAAGGGAGGATTGGGAGGATTGGGAAGAAGGGAGGGAGGGAGGGAGGAAGGAAAGAAAGAAAGAAGTAAGGAAGGATTGGGAGAGAGGGAGGAAGGAAGGAAGGAAGGATGGAAGGAAGGAAGGAAGAAAAGAAAAGAGGAGAGCCCAGTGCAACTGGAGTGAAAGTCTTGTGCTACTTATTCAGCCAAATTGTTTTCCCACAAGACTCCTTCACTAACTCAACATTTCCATCTCCAATTGGGGTGGGTAGCCTGAGCCACTGAAATTATCAATCCATCAATAACACCGAATCTGTAAAAAAACCACCCTCTCTCTCTTGTGGGTTTCCTTCCCTCGCCTTTTCCTCTCTTCTCCCTTCTACATCCCCTTCCTTGCTTGGTTTTCCGCCTTCCCAGGCAACCTGTTGGGTGATGTGATCCAGGCTGCCGTGAAGCCCGAAGCGCTGAAGTTACTTGCTAACCTCCCCCAAGGCAGCGCTGAAAGAGAATTGATGAACATTGTCCCGGTGTTTTATGTATACGATTACCTGGAAAGGACAGACTCTTGGAATATCTTTGGCTTGGACAGAACCAGTGCCGAAATTACCCTGTTAAGGAAGATGAAGAGAGGTAAAGTAGCGTCTTCGGAGCTGAGAACCTGCCAGTGCTGTAGATAGAAATGCTCACAAACCTTCTATTGAAGGATGAAACTTTGCATTAAGGCTTCTTCGGTTTTGATTGATAGACAACAGAATTCCACACTGGTGTCCTCTCTCGACGTAACATAGCAATTTTAGTAAATATAGATGGGAAAGTTTATAACTGCTTGTAGATTTGTTATGCATGGGGAGTGGGGAACACATCAGATATTGTGATTGTGTAATGTATTGTGTAATGACCTTTGGGGGGGCAGTGGTCAGAGTGCAGTACTGTAGGCTCCTTCTGCTGACTGCCGGCTGCCAGCAATTTGGCAGTTTGAATCTCACCAGGCTCAAAGTTGACTCAGCCTTCCCTCCTTCCGAGGTGGGTAAAATGAGGACCCAGATTGTTGGCGGGCCAGAGGCTGACTCTGTAAACTGCTTAGAGAGGGCTGTAAAAGCACTATAAAGCAGTATATAAGTGCTATTTCTATTGCTATATTTGAGTCATTTTTCCCAGCATTCAACCAGAGTGGACATTTTATGCTCAATGTTCATGTTAATAATAAATTTGTTATTTGTTGTTGTACACACGGTTTTTTTAAATTATTTTTTTCTAATTGTTCTTTGATTGTTTTATTGGCAGTTGTTTTCTTCTTTCTATTTTGTATTTTAACTATGGAGATAAATTAAAACACACACATACACACACACACGTATGTATGTATATATGTGTATATGTATATAAAAAGACCTCATAGTTGTCTGAAGTTGCCATATCTGGCTCCCCTCAAACTTCTGCATCCTTATACTGTCTCTATGAGCTATAAAGGGGAGCTACCAAGCTCTTTTTGCCTTTTAAGAGGTGAAGAAACCTTTGAGAGAAATGCTTTTATTTTGTTTTGTTTTGTTTTTGATTTCTCAGGAATCATCAGTGTTTTGTCTTTTCAAAAACAAGATTTCTCATACAGCATGTGGAAGGATGGTGAACCCAGCACTTGGTAAGTGAAAGGTGTTTGGGAGCTAGATATTTCCAGAACCTTTCAGATTACACAATTAGGTAGGATTGGGGGACAAAACATATGAAGAATGGTTGCAGGAATTGGGTATGCCTAATTTAAGGAAAATAAAGGTTTGGAGTGACATGATAGCAGTCTTCCAATATCTGAGGGGCTGCCACCAAGAAGAGGGAGTCAAGCTATTCTCCAAAGCCCCCGAAGGGAGAAGCAATGGGTGGAAACTGATCAAGGAGAGAAGCAACCTGGAATTAAGGAGGAATTTCCTGACAGCCGAGAACAATTAACCAGTGGAACTCCTTGCCTCCAGAAGTTGTGAATGCTCCAACAGTGGAGATTTTTAAGAAGAGATTGGTCAATCATTTGTCTAAAATAAGTATAGGATTTCCTGCTTGAGCAGGGGGTTGGACTAGAAGACCTCCAAGGTCCCTTCCAGCTCTGCTTTATTCTGTTACATGATTTCAAAAGAAAATTAGTGTTTTCCCTTCACCTGACATGATTTAAGCTGACACCCTGCTCTGAGCAGCAGGAATTATGACAGATTTGCAGGATTCAGACAAAAGCAATAAAACAGGAAAACATGCAGGAGATAAATAAAATCTGCCTTTATTTGTGTGTGTGTCTTCTTCTCTGGTATGGGATCACTTTTAACTTCCTTTCTTTCCTGTTTGTTCTTGGATGTCTTGAAAGCTGTCCCCAAACCTGAAGAAGAAACTCAATTTTATCTTTTGGTATCGGCAGGGTTACAGCGTTTGTCCTGAAGGTTTTTGGACAAATTCGGCGATATATGCCTGATCAATTTGGTACGGCATGCATGTCTCTGACTTGGTTGATTGACATCTGTCAAATGGACGATGGGTCTTTCAGGGAAGTCTCCGATTACAAGCCAGTAGCCCTTCAGGTATGGAAGTGGACTAACAATTAAGATTTATCTATTGGTCTGCTGAGCTTCCGTTTGAGGAAAGAAGAGAAAGCATTATACCCTCTTTCCTTAGGGCAGGAAATGCAGGTACTCCTCGACTTACAACACAGCTCATTTAGTGACCATTTGAAGTTGCAGTGGCACTGAAAAAAGTGACTTATGACCATTTTTCACCCTTACAACCATTGCAACATCCTCATGGTCAGGTGATCAAAATTCAGACTCTTGGCAACTGACTCATATTTATGACGGTTGTCCTGAGGTCATGGGATCCATTTTGGAGAACTTCTGACAAGCAGAGTCATTGGGGTAACCAGATTCACTTAATAACCGTGTTACTAGCTTAATGACTGTAGTGATTCACATAACAACTGGGGCAAGAATGGTCATAAAATGGAGCAAAACAAAATTTTGGGCTCAGTTGTGATCATAAGTTGAGGACTACCTTTAAATAAATATCATGATGGCCCTGCAGTCTGTTAGACCTCTTGGCTTGGAAGAAGATCCAGAATTGTTAGGTTGTTGAGTCCAGCTTGCCTCTGACAGACTGTTGCTCAAATTTCACAATTTCATAAAGAATCTCCCCTTCTTCCTGCATGTCCCATGTGTCTGATAGGAGAACATTATTCCTTACGTTTTATGACTCTCCTGTCTAGAGTTTCCTTCTGGCACTTTTGCGCAAGAATTCGTGGATTAGCTGTCATTTGCCGTTCTTTCCCCTTCTGCTCTGCTAAAGCTGTGGCTTCACATTACGGAACAACATTTACTTTGGTTTATTTTATTTATTTTTAATTCATTATTGTTGCAGTCATTCTAGGACTTAAGAAATGAAAACTAGCCATAAAAAAGTGTCATCTGGAATGATAAGCCAGATGCTCCGAGATCCGGAATTGAAACTACTTCCCTTATCAACAGGGTTCATGAAAAATTGGATGGAGAACATTTTAGTAGTTTTGGGTGGAGTGTAGCTGAGTGAAGCCATCAAGGACAGATTGGTTACTTCAAAAGTATGGAGATCCTTCTCAGTAGAGTTTTGCCATGACTGTTCTTTGTAATGAAGATTAATACAGACTAATTTCTATAACTTGATGTATGACGGCAATTAAGAATCAAGAGAATGATATTTTTAACTCTAACCCTTAACTTATTTGCTGCTTTTCAAAGGGTACATTGCGTGACCAGGAGAGAGAAAACCGCATGTATCTCACAGCCTTCACCTTGATTGCCTTTTCAGAATATAAAAAACCGTGTCCCTTCCAGGTAGGTGTGTCTGTTTTCCACTTATTAGTAACATCACTGCTGTCATGTGGTTCCCCTGGTCAAATCTCCTTTTTGATGGAATTTTATACTCTGACAACGCCAGAAGTTGTTAGGATGTAAGCGTGCTCAGCTCTGCTTGATTTTGACTTTTGCATTGAGAAGCAAATGGTGACAGCTGTTAGACTATTAAATTCAGATGAAAGATGGGAATGTAGGAGAAGGGATGGCAGAAACTGGATGAGGGGCGGAGTTAAAAGAGGAATCAGCCACAAGCAAATTAAGTCCAACCTCCCTTGAATTCGGTTGTCCCTTATCTAACTCCAAGCAGGTTCGTCTAGCCCTTATGTGAGAAGATTCCTGTGCATAGTCTTTTAGCAATTTTTTTTTGTCTTTTAATGACCCCATAATCCCTTGCAAGGTGGAGTCTGGGCAACTGAATCTAGCAGAGGGTTTACTGGCCGGATGCCCTTCCTGTCTCTAATGTGGAGTTTTATTCAGCAGATATATTCTCAGTGTGCTCAGAGAGAGAAATATCTGCCTCTACCCAGGATCAAACTCACAGCCTTGCACTAGTATAATCTTTTAGCAATAAAGCAATTCCATTGAATGCTCACCTCTGGACTTGCTCGCTTGGTGGGGGGAGCACGATGCTCCCTCTTTTATTGAAGCTACTGTTTTACACACCCGAGGGCCTGTGTTTTGGGATAACATGGGGAGCAGAACCACACATGCCATTGACGTGACAAACCACCAAACGAAATAACCCCTTTTGCTCGTTCCTTTACAGAAATTTGCAGATGCTGAAAACAGAGCTGTGGATTATTTGCTGCAGAACATCGCACACTCACAAAACACCTTTGTCTTAGCCATCGTGACTTATGCTCTCACTCAAGCAAAGGCCAACCACCCTGACCTTCACTCGGCCTACCTCCGCTTGAAGAGTGAAGCTCAAGTGAAAGGTAAACCCTCCTTCTACCAAACCAATTCACCAGCTGATGATGGTTCACCGTTGAGTTGTGCGGTGGCCTAGAAGTGGAACTCTCGCCTCACAATCAGGAGGCTGTGATTTCAATCCTAGGTAGAGGCAGATATTTCTGTCTCCGGGCACAATGAGAATATATCTGCTGAATAGAACTCTGCATTGGTGACAGGAAAGGCATCCGGTCAGTAAACACTAATAGCTCCATTCAGTTGCCCAGACTCCACCCTGCAAGGAATTATGGGGTCATTAAAAGAAGAAGATGATGATGATGGTTCATCTTTATAAACACCAACAGCACTCCATCTTTTGGATCAGGCTGACCTCCCCAACTACCCTAAGAGGCAAGGAGGACAAATTCTCATTGGTCCTTTGCTTCCTTGGCTAGCCTCAGAGTTGAGAAGGTCCTCCCTTGCCCTCTGTGAGGCTGTATCTCTGCTGTTTCCCATTTACAGGAAACCCCCCAGCCTACCGGTTCTGGAAAGAGACCCCCATCAAATTCGATGCCAGCATTCCCTCTGAGGGCAACGCCAGGATGGTTGAAATCACCGCCTACACCTTGCTGTCCATTTTGCTGAAAGGAGATCACGATTATGCCAAACCAGTCATGAAATGGTTGACCGAAGAGCAGAGATTTGGGGGTGGATTTTATTCGACCCAGGTATCTGTTGTCCCTCACCCACTTCCTCCAGGTCATCTGTCAGGATCTAGAGCATCCTAGAGCCTTAGAGAACCTCCTGGACCTGTAGGAGGGAGGGAGAGAGAGAGAGAGAGAGACTGGGAGGGAGGGAAAGAGAAAGAGACAAGCGACAGAGAGATGAAAGAGAGAGAAAGAAAGAAAAGGGGAGAAAGAAAAAGAGATGAGAAAGAAGAAGAAAGAGAGAGAGAGACACCTGTTTAAAAGAAAATAGAAAAATGGCTCTTTGAGTGTTTAAGGTTGAGACCCTGGGTTAGGCAAACACCATGGTCATTAAGTGAACCTTGTGGTCCTTAAGCAAACACTGTGGTTGTTAAACAAGTCCATTTTCCCCAATGGGCATTTTTAACCAGAAACCAGAAGGAATTGATGGAAACTGGCAAAAAACATAGAAAACCTCAGTCACAGGACTGTGTAGGATATTGTAACTGATCATAAGTGTGTGTGTGCATGCATGTCCGCATGGCTGTCAAAACACCAAAAACAGGTCAAGTAGCTCCAGGGAAGTCAGTTGTAAATTAGAACACTTGCTAAGCAACTGGCCATTAAGCGAGGACACGCCTACCCCAGTCACATGACTAACAAGCCACACCCACAAATTAGGCCATGCCCACAGAACCAATTGTTAAGAAATTTGAATCCCAACCCTGTATAAGTCTAAGTGCTATTGCTATTGCTATGGTAAAGTGCTAGGTGAAATAGTAGCTAAATGATGAATTAGAATCATGGAATTCTAGGTCCAAGTTTACTGATAGCCATAAGTGACTTTGGCCTAGTTTCTTTGCCTAACCTACCCCACAGAGTAGTTTGTTAAAGAGAAAGAGTGAAGGAGTGCTGGGTAAAACACCTTAAACTGATTGAAGATAGGAATGAAACAAAACAAAACTTTGTGGGAAGGGGCAGGTCTGTAGAATTCTGTGCAGGTAGACTTTGGCATCTTACCACATCCATCCTGGAATCTCTCTGGAAAACCAGACCATCTAGAATGAAATCTCATGTAAATAACAACATAGGCATTGCTATATTTCTTCATACAGATACAAAAACACAAGCCACGGTCATCCCCATCTTCAAAAAGGGAGACCCCAGCCTAGTTGAAAATTACAGACCAATCTATTTATACTGCACCACCTATAAAATCATGGAATCAATTATTAACCAATCAATCCATCATCCTCCACTTAGAAACAAACAACCTACTTTCTAATAAACAATTTGGTTTTAGGAAAAAACTATCATGTAATCTGCAACTCTTACACTGCAAAAACATATGGACTAC
>JANHFN010042206.1:0-11906 GCA_032468175.1 Toxicocalamus goodenoughensis
TGCTGTACACCGCCCCGAGTCCTTCGGGAGAGGGGCGGTATAAAAATTAAATTTATTTATTTATTTATTTATTTGTTGGAAGCTTGCAGGGGGGAAAAAAAGAAGCATCCGTAAAATATGTGCTGTCCAGACAGTTTAGAGTTAATGAGATTTGGGATAGTTAGGAATTGAGAGCTGTCCCTTTAAGGGAATGCATCATGGTAAATGTAGTTAAGATATCCTGGGAAATGTAGTACATGTCATGTAGTGACATCTGTAAACCTGATTGGTCACTGAATTGACCCTTGGTGGGTTGGAGGAGGTTTGTTTCACTCTTGCCTGAACATATAAGCCTCGTGGTAGCAGCTCTACCCCCTGCCTCTAAGACTATGGGATGAAATATGGGATAGAAAGATCACTATAATGTACACTACAATTTCAACTATGCAAAGAATTGGACATTGATTGATTTATAAAATCCTTGTGTTGGCAGACCCACTCCACTACATATTGCAGTGAGGCACAACACAAGTGTCACCTTATTCAATATGTCTTTTAATATTTTTGTACAAATATGATTTATATAGCTGCCCATCTCACAATAGTGACTCTGTATGGCTTACAGTATTTACAAACAATACAATAATGCAGTGTACGATATAAACATCAGCTAAGGAATCAAATCAGTCTAAAACAGTATTATATGTAGGCTTGATTAGTGTGATTAATGAACCAATGTAATGGTTGCATTATTCAAATTCATATGTTTAATAAAATCATAGAGAAGCTGTAGAAAGCAAAATAAAAACAACACAAAAAACCCTTTCCTAAATTTGGATATTCAATCATCTTATCCTATTTTAGCATTGCTATGACTTGGGTTCATTTTGTTCACCTACATCAAATATTTACTTTAGTTAAACTTTTATTTTATAATTTATAATTTATTTGTAATTAAACTTCCTGTGATAGAATCCATCATGAAGATGAGCAGTGTCTAAAACCACAATCACAGCTGCATACCCGAAGCCTCATTAACTGAAATATATATATTTCATTATAATTATATATATATATAATTATATATATATATATAATTAAATGCAACCTCATATCAAATTACAATTCATTTCCTCAAGATTCTGTTCAACACAAGAAGAGTAAAAAAATAGTTTTCATAATATCACCATTTAACCATTGTAATAAATGGATATCACCACATCTAATTCGAAGAATAGGAAGATTGTCAGATGCACATTGCAATTTTTTTACAACATATTAGTATTTGCATAAGAAACTTGAATATGTAATAAAATAGAATAAATCTGAATAAATATAGAATGGAATATATTTATTGTAAAAAAAGTAAAATTCAAAAATTATCAGTTTGATTTTTACATCAAACCAAGCATCTAATCTAGGGTGTATCAGAATCTGAACATATAAAATACCTTACCAGAACCAATTAAATGGGAATCATGGTATTCTATAGTGTGACAAGATACACTTTAGAAGATGTAACTAAATTAGTGCCTTTTATAGGTATTGGGTAGTTTCCATGTAACGCAATTCAAACTGACCCATAAATATGGACCTCTGACTCTATCTCCTAGAAGAAGCTGAAGATGTAAGTTGTTTGAGGGCTAATACCAAATGTTCTCTGGGATGGGAATTTTTGTATTTTTTTTCATTATAAGTTTTTTGCATTTTGTATTTTTTGACAGGATACAATGGAATAAATAATGAGATAAATACATATATGTCACATGCTGAGATGGCCTCATGTGCATTCCATGAGATTCATGCATTCCTTGTTAAGTATACATTGGAATATGGGGGTGAAGAAGGGGTGCTTGAATATGATTGGTAAATTTGGGGATGTGTTCTGTTCAGCAGCTCTCTTTTTATGTGAGTATATGTGGTGTAATCATTTCAGAGATATTTCTTTACCATTTTCCTCAATGCCTTTAATATTGACAGAACTTCTAATGTGTTTGAAAAGTTCTTAAAAATTCAGGGAAATATTTGGAGATAATCTGCCTTGAAAATTTCTTTTCAGGAATCAAGGATCCCACATTTTGGAAACGTTCTGTAAGTTAGCCCATTTGACATACTAGTGGGAATACGATGTTTAGTGTTCAGAGAACAATGGTGTAAAAGAAAAACAAGAACTTTGTAATGAATGGCTTTCCAAAATTGCTGAGTTTTATAACATTGCTCCAGACAAAACCTATACTTTTCATCATTGTAAGTATTAAGGTTAAAATTGATATGGTGATGGAAATCTAGGGAGTGTGCATCACACTGATAAAATGGAATGCAATAGAAGAGAAGAGAAGAAAAGAAAAGAAAAAGAAAAAGAAAAGCTGTTCTACTGGTTAATTTTCCTCACAGTAAGGAAGTTTCTCCTTAATTCCAGGTTGCATGTCTCCTTCATTAGTTTCCATCCATTATTTTTTGTCCTGCCCTCTGGTGCTTTGGAAAATAATTTGAGCCCCTCTTCTTTGTGGCAGCCCCTCAAATACTGGAATATTGCTTTCATGTCATCCCCAATCCAACTTTTCTCTAGACTTGTCAAACTCACATTCTGCAACTGTTCTTCATGTGTTTTAGCCTCCAGGCCTTTAATCATCTTAGTTGCTCTTCTCTGCACTTTTTCCAAAGTCTCAATATCCTTTTTGTGGTATGGTAACTAAAACTGGATGCAGTATTCCAGGTGTAGTCTTACTAGGGTTTTATAAAGTGATACTAGTACTTCACATGATTTTGATTCTATGTCTCTGTTTATACAACTGCTGATTTCAACAACAATAAAAAAAACCCTGTGACTTTACTCCCACTTATCCTCAGGACTGTCAGAGGAATTGATCTATTTGAAGATTTATTTATTTATATTAATTTTTTTATGCCATCCAACACACATGTAAGGTGATTTATGTTAAGAGAAATTATGTGTGGTCCTCGTTGGGGAGGTTGGAAGGGAAGGGCTGATAAATAATGTGGACCCTGCTTTATATTTAGCCTCCACTATAAATCCTGGTTGATAGTTAACCTGACCACTTTAAGAACTAAAAGGGGAATCTTTCAGAGAACATTCAAAAGGCATCATTAGGGTTTAATAGATTGTGGTGCTATGAGGGTTGTATTAAAATGATATTTTAATATCATTCTTGATATTAACTACTACTGGGTGTCCTTTCTGATTATAGTGATATATGAAAGTAGCAATCTCTCTCTGTGTGTATGTATAAATATACTGTATATTGGTACATAATTAGTCAGTTCATATATTTATTTTTACCTATGATAAAGACAATATTCAAAAACAGAAACATCACTAAACAATTTTGTTTCAAATGTTCTTACTCTTAAAAAATAAAGAAATAAACTTTGTACCTTTGAACAAAGAAGCCTTATTGCAGTGTAGATGTAGCAGTGTATGGTATGGTATGGTATTACCATGCTTGTTTATAATATAATTATCTATCCTAAATTGTGTACCTTAAATTGTAATTATCTAGCCCTAAATTATCACACCTAATTATGTGATATAGTGTTATTTTGAAAGTTATTACTCAATCACAAAACAAAAACTTCCCAGAGAGAATACCAATCAATAGTATTAATTCAGAAGAGCTTTTGCACAACTGGATAGGTTGGCTATTGGGAAAAGGATTAGGAGGAGTTCTATTATTGCAATATGCTGTTCTGGGCTACCCTGGAAAAGTGATTCAGTTGGTATAGAATGTGGCCATGTGAGCAATCCAAAGAACAATACATGTAACACCTCTGCTGTGCAACCTGCATTGGGTGGGGTTTGCTTCTGCATCCAATTCAAGGTATTGGCAAGACCTTTAAAGCCCTACATGGCATGGAACCAGATTACCTACAGAAGTGTCTTCACTTCATTATATAAGCACATCCCACCTGGTCAATGCCAGGAATGTATATTGCGAAAGTTAAAGAACAATGATTTGTGAAGTCCAGAAAGAAAGCCTTCTGTACTCTTGTACCTCTCCTTTGGGTGACGTGACTATGGGATGGGCCCATAGACTCTTAGCTTTTTGGACACTATTATCTTGCTCTGGGGGCATAAGGGGAGCACACAGCTGTGGGGATGGTTAGCACTGTGACGGCTCTCCTCCCACTTAATTAACACTTAATGTTGGATTTTAACTATCCTTGTCTGGTAATTAAAATTTTATGTATATATATAAATTATTCTATCATAACGTGTGTGTGTGTCTGTATTTTTATAGTTTTATGTTTTAATATTTTATTTCTACATTGCTCAAACTCCCTCTGAGGGAGATGGACAATTTCTATATTTCATAAATAAATAAAATCTCAATTGGTCCACAGTTTCTCTGCTTTCCATTCTTCAGTTAAATTACAAGAAAAGACTTTAACATGATTCTCTTATCCACGTTAAAGGGGAGGTCTGCTTTTGAGAAACTGCTGCAGAATTTCACTTTTCTGTGAAAAAATATAAGAAAAATTCTGCAATTTATTTAGGGAATGTGTAATTGTGGTTTCTTTGCCAATCATTTTTCAGAAATTTCAGAGACATTTCTGCTCATCTCTTCGATTAAAGTCATTGCACACCCTACCATTAAACCCACCCTACCATAAAACCTGGATTTTATTTTATTTTATTTATTTATTTAATTTATATTGCCGCCTATTCGCCCATGGTGACTCAAGGCGGCTTACACAATGTAAAACCTTACTTAAAATAAATTAAAAAAAAATAAAAATAAAAACTAACAAAAATAATCAAATTAATAAGTACAATAGAACAAAATCTGGAAAAAAATCACCTCCCAACTCCCACCCCCTGCCCCAATGACAGAAGATCACACTAGCCATTTGATGGGCTCTATCCCACTCTGGGTTTCCCAGGTGGCAAAACCAGGTCTTCGGTGTCTTTCGAAAGAGTGCTAGAGTAGGGGCCATTCCAATCTCTGGCGGAATGATATTCCAGAAACAGGAAGCCACCATGGAGAAGGCCCTTCTTCTGGGTCCCACCAAGTGTATCTCTCTCAGGGATGGCATCTTCAACATTCCCTGCCTCTCCATTCTAATGGATCGGGTAGATGTGACTGGCAAGAGACGTTGCCTCAGATAACCCAGTCCCAAGCCATGAAAGGCTTTAAAGATGACAACCAGCACCTTGAATTGCAGCCAGAAGAAAATTGGCACCCAATGCAGCTCCTGCCGGAGAGGTGACACATGTGCACATTGGGGTCTGCACAAAACCATGTCGGCTGCTGCATTTGCACCAACTGGAGCTTCTGGATGCTCTTCAAGGGCAGCCCCATGCAGAGCGTGTTGCAATAATAAAAAGTGGAAGTGACCAGGGCATGAGTGACGGTTAGTAGGAACTGTTGGTCCAGGAAAGGACATAACTAGTGTACAACCGCTGTTGCGCAAAGGCCCTCCTGGCCACGACTGCCTCCTGCTCTTTGAGCAGGAGTCATGAGTCTAAGAAAACCCCTAGATTACACATAGGGTCTGTTTGGGTAGTGCCACTCCATCCAAGACCAAAGGTGGCAATTCTCCCTGAGCCAACAAAGCACAAACCCAGAGCCACTCAGTCTTGCAAGGTTTTAGTTTCAACTCATTGCTCTCCATCCAGCCCCTAACAGCTTCCAGGCACTGTGAGAGGGAGGACGACACAGCAACACTTAACTCACCACGGACCGAGACATACATCCGAGTATCATCAGCATATTGGTCCATGGTGACGGATGATCTCACTCAGCAGCTTCATATAAATGTTGAACAGGAGTGGAGAGAGTACTGAGCCCTACAGAACCCCGTAAAGCAGTGGGTGAGGGCTGGATCTCTCCCCTCCTATCAACACTGATTGAGAGCGGCCGCAGAGGAAGGAAGTGAACTAAGACAGGACAAGGCCTCTCACTCCCATCTCCTGAAGCTGCCCCAGGAGAATCCCATGGTCAATGGTTTCAAAAGCCGTGAGAGATCAAGTAGAGCAAGGATGGCTGCAGTACTCCCATACCGCTCCAAACAAAGTTCATCCAAAAGTGCGACTAATGTCATTTCTGTCCCAAATCCAGGCCTGAATCCTGACTGATAGGGGTTGAGATAATCCGTTTCATCTGGAAACCTCTGGAGCTGCTACGCAACCTTCCCCAAAAAGGAAGATTGGAGACTGGTCGGAAATTTTCCAACTGGGTGGAATCCAGTGATAGCTTCTTAAGAAGAGGGCGGACCACAATTTTGCAGGTGTTCCTCAAAAAATTGACAATTGGATTAGACAATATTATATAGCTATTATATATTAAATATATATTAAATATTATATAACTGAGAGCATATGGAAAAGCAGGAAACTGCACTAATTGCCATCTGTCAAGTGAACAAAAATGGAGAACCAAGATGTCAGTAGAGACCAGCAATTATTGTGATATATGTATGGAAGTGAAAAAGTTGAAAAAGAAAGAAACTGGAAGGCTCTTGATGTGGAGAAATGTGGTAAAAAGATGGAAAGCATGAGTTGAAGGGAGATGATGATGTATCCTAAACATTTTAAGGATTTGTTACAAATTGCTTCTATAAATTTATGCTATCAATTTTTTTCTCTATCAAGAAATTGTACCTTATTACAGAATACAAGATCCCTGAATATTCCTCCCAGAGCACCCCTACCTGTGGTGGGATTCAAAAATTTTTACTACCGGTTTTGTGGGCATGGCTTGGTGGGTGTGGTTTGGTGGGTGTGGCAATGGAAGGTTACTGCAAAATCCCATTCCCTCCCCACCCCACTAACTTCTTTTCCAGCTCTGTTCTCCTATGCAGGGCAACAAAAGAAGACCCAGCCAATCAGCTTGGACTCAGGAAGCAGAGTATTGATGGGGGCAGGACCAGTTAGAGGTGGTATTTGCCGGTTCTCCAAACTACTCAAAATTTCCGCTACCAGTTCTCCAGAACTGGTCGGAACCTGCTGAATACCACCTCTGACCCCCACATACTCCCCTTAACTCTGTAGTGTAAGTCTCCCTGCCCAATCACATGGGCACTAAGATGTAAGATAAACACATACGCACACTTAGCAGCACTTGCACCAGGCTTCAGCCTTAGCTTCTAGAGATAATATTTTAAAGGCTTCACAATCTATTAGGCCTTATCGAACGAGATAAATTTTTGCATATTTAGTTACATTTGGAGCATAACTGTGTGAATAAATAACCATTACCCTGGACATTCTGGCTTATCTATGGGAAACTAGAAACTGTTTTTTGATTCTGAAAGAACAAAATGAGATAAACAAGAGCATCCTGATAGAGAAATGGACTCATGGTAAAGCACTCTAACTTCACATGGCATCTTCCTAAAAGAATTTGGATGGGGAAAAAACATAATAAAGCTAACTTTTTGCTTAAAAGTTTAAAGGAAGAAAATCTTGCTTTGTGGATTGTAACTGTTAGTGCAGAATGGTTTTCATTTTAGAGCACTCACTCTGGAGAAATATGAGAATAATGCTATCCTTTCTCCAAAAGTAAAAATGTTGCACAGAACTTTCTCCAATACTTTTCTTCCAATGTTTTTAAAAATTATTTTAGATTAAAACAACATAATTTATCTGTTTTTCTTATTTTAGAACACTTATGATTAAAATAGGGGAAGGAAGAGTAAATTTCAGCCTCCTAGGAGATTACTTTTAGGGTTTCAGAAGATGACCTATAAAAGGAAGAATGTCTATGTAAGTCCAATATTTGATCAATATATCCAGGTACAATTAAATTACAACCATTTTTCCCAAAAAATAACAAACTGTAATAGAATTAGATTTCATATTGAAGATACAATATTAAACATTATTTTATGTTTTAAAAGTATTCAAAATTCCTATTAAATATATAATCTAATATAATTATTTTTCATAAACATAAATCAGTGTAAGACTGATTTGATAGACAAATTAAAGAGAACCTCTACCAAACTGGTGAATACATGAAATAGAAAAAACTTCCAAGTTTTATGGAAGATATCAAATTTAGTCCCAAGCATTGATTATACTGACCAAACAAAGTATACACTTAATTTAAGACATAATGGAATGGACTAGACTAGGTTAGGTTAAGTCTGATTTTGTGTAACATTATACATTTGCATAGCAAATGTATTATTACAAAAGTAACAATTATAACTTCTTAAATTATACATCACATTAAAATATCAAAATTCATTTTTTTACAATGATTTTCGAAAGTTATTAATTGTCTTGTTTCTCTGTCAAAACCTGTTCCATCAAAGCCCTCCATACATTTCCTGATATTTTATGATGTTTTTCTATTAAAAGCTGTAGTGCATTCTTTGCCTGTGAGAAGAGTGAAGGATGAGAAATATAAATTATTATTATTGCATTGTTCAGTGGAAAATGACATGTGAAATAAAAAGTAAAAATGAATCCTTTTCAAAATACAGTATAACATTAACCAGATGTCAATAATTTATCCCTGAAATTCAAAAATTGAATCATAAAATTTTTGTCTGAACATTCATATAGTATATTCTGGAAGTATCTTGGCAATCCATCCAGGAATATTTATTTTAACCTTCCTTCTTAAAGTAAGATCTTACTTTTCAGGCAATTTTTCTGCTGTATATTGGGATCATATGGAATAGGATCTCCAAAATATGTCTGCAGTTTAACTGGAAAGTTCCCATACAGAAGATATATTGGCAAACAAAGATACTCATATATCAATCTGAATAATTCTGGTTAATTGAAAAAGGAGAGATTAATAGGATAGCAGGTACAATTATGTATTTTTATCCATTTACTCATTTAAAAACTCTGACAAGTAGTGATTCACTACTCACAAATTTGTACAAAGTTGCTTCCTCGCACAAATCTCAACAGCGAGTTAGTGCCTGCTTCAAGAGTCATCTTGAGTTCTGCATTAGAAAGTTAAGCCTCCATGGCAGCTTGCTAAAAATGTTAAAGGAAGAAAAACATACCAAGCTAAAAAACTAGGATCTAGTAAAATGACCTGTGATCAGAACTGAAGTAACTGCAAGGAGAAGCAATGCTTGCAGTTAGTCGGTATACTGGTTTGTAATTGTCAAGTTTGGAGTCTGGAAACAGTCTTCATGGAAGATGTCATCTTTCTTTTCAGCTAACAGAACTGAGGTACTCGGTGATCTACAATGTTGCTTCCTAACACAAATCTTCCTGTGGAAGTTATTACTATAACATTTCCTGAAACCCACTAACCTGAATGATTCTAAAAGCAAAGGTATAAATTGATGGAAGGCAGGTCTGTTAAGAGCTATCATTCTTGAAGCCTCAATGTTAATTCTGGGAATATTGTGTTTTTAAAAGCCAGTTGTAAGGGATCCATAGGATAAGAGTATGCTTCCATCTCCTATTTGTAAATATTGCAAAGCTATCTGGTTAGCTACTAAATCTTGACTTGATCTGGAAGAACTGTTCTTATGCATTAAATTTTTCAACAGTAACAATTTTTATTTATAGCCCATCTTTATTTTATATAACCAAGATGGTGGACATAACATTACTGACTCGTATGTTCCCCACAACAATAGTCCTGTGATATTAGTTCAGCTAAGAGAAAGTGACTGAGCCAACTGGCTTTTATGCCTAACTGAATACTAGAACTAATAATGTCCTATATTCTAGTCAATCACCTTAACCACTACATTACACCGACTCTGTAATGAGTTTTCAATATTTTCAGTTTTTTATTTTTTTAAACTGTAATCTCTCAAAGAAATATCAAAGTTCAAGAAAAAATATTGCATGCCCAGACTGTATTATAGTGCAGTGGTTAAAGAGGTAAACTTGGATTCATCTAGAGAACTTAATTTTAGGTTGTCCTTCATGCATATTTCTTAGCAATTCTTGATCGAGAAGATTCATATATTCCACAGTATTGTTAATCTGGGAATATTCATGGGAAATCCAGATATATTGCATTAAGCTACAAGAGAAATGCATAATAAAAATGAAATAAGAACAACTCTTCTTTTATAACATATAAATTTATTTATATACTGTATAAAGTAATAAAAAACAGACCATTTTTATTTAAATCATGCTCAACACTATAGACAAGCCAAAACAAGCTCCAATCAGTAGAAACAAAATATAATTGTCAGTAATTTAATACAAAAAAACCCAAACTAAAAGTTGCTTACTTATTTGACTTCCAACAACTCATACTTTCTCGAATATTTTGTGTGAATGTAGGAATGATGGGCTGAAAAAACAGGGTGATGGAAATATATATTAAAAAATTATTTCCAATAATGGAATTATTGTATACTAAAACAATGCTTTACATACTTGGGGGCTAAAGTCAGAAGACTGATGAAGTGAAAAGTGAAGACAACAAGTATTAACATATTTCTTACTCATGTTTCGATCTAGTAGTCGATCCAAGAAACTGAAACCTTTTTTTTTTTGTAAGTTTACAAAGTTCTTTAAATGATCTTTGTGGATGACTGGAAATTTGAGTGTTATTCATCCATTTTGAATCTAACCCTTTTACTACAAGGATAAGTAAGCCTCATTAATGCAACTTCAATCTTCAATCAGTAGGAACTCAAGATCTGTACTCTGAGAATATTTGAGCTAGTATATTAAATTTTTGCACTTCTCTATATATCTGCAGGAAAATTGTTGTCCACATTTCAGAAAAGGAACATTGTCCTGCGAGCAATTAACAAAATAGAAGATTATCCAGGATCTTCTCAAATTTTCACCTTTCATCAAGAAGTTATGGAGAAATCTGAGACATTGGTAATAATCATTTGGGATTATTTTGGTGGGAAGGTAACAGCGTGCTGTGTGCCTTTGGCGTTTAGTCATGCCGGCCACATGGCCACAAGGATGTCTTCATACAGCGCTGGCTCTTTGGCTTTGAAAAGGAAATGAACACTGTCCCCTAGAGCCGGAAACAACTAGCACATATGTGCAAGGAGAACCTTTACCTAAGAATGGGAGAGGTATTTTGCAAAGTCTGTTGGCATTAGCAAAGTGTTCATGCTTGAAAACATTCATTTAGCTGCTGTCGCTGGAAATTCAGAAAACTTCTTAAATAATTTTTAGGTTGTTTATAAGTCTACATGAGGCAATACTGTTAGTAGAAATACTCTCATAGCAAAGCAGCTGTATATATGTATTTCAAATTGTGCTTACAAAACATTCTTGTGGGAGTAAATAAAGTTACACATAATGCTTTTTAGAAAGTTAATAAAGTAACTTAATTGCCTTAAGTTAATAAGTATTGTGAAGTAGACTGAGTACCGACTGGCCCAAGAATCTGTGAGTGAGGATGGTTTGAGTTTCTTTAGTATCAGTCCAACCTCCTAAGATCACTATAGGATACTGAATCTTTCTAATTTGGTTGAACCACTTCTCTTTATCACATTATTTACCAGAACACTTTTATTGTCAGAAATATTAAATTTCTAAGCATAGCACATATAAACAGCTGTCATCTTATATTCCAGTTATTCCCACATAATACTTACCACTTTTGCATCAATGGCCACTTGAGCAAATCCTTTACAACTTCCCCACATAACAGTCTAATTTTCATTACTGAATAGTGCTTCCCGTACTTCCCCTGGTGAAATTATCACCAGTACCCCATTCTATAACACTTTTCTATATAATTCTCAAGATCCATGCAGTATATAGAATACATTCATTAATAACTGTATACCTGGAATTCATACAAATATGTTATAGGACTAATATTGATATAAAATTATGATCCCCACAGATACTATGTTTTATTGGACAAATATGGAATAAACAATGAATAAGAAAGCAAGTATAAATTATGAGAAAGAGAAAAGAAGCTTATAACAAAGTATCAGTTCCACACTTATACTCTCCAGTATCAATTTGCAAGTAATGAAATACTCTC
>JANHFN010042291.1:0-11901 GCA_032468175.1 Toxicocalamus goodenoughensis
ATATATATAAAATATTAAAAAATTGTATTAGTGGTCCTTGGGATTTAAAAGTATGAGTTTGGTGGTCCCTGAGATCCAAAAGGTTGGCAACCCCTGTTCTAGAGCATATACCACGATGTATTTGGCTTTTAGAGAGCATGTCAGAGTTTCTTATAAAATAGCTGCTGGAGGAGGGTTCTTGCCTAGTCATAAAAAAGTTACCAAAGTGAGTGTGGTCCCTCAGAAACTCAGGAAATTTGAGTATGCTCAACACACTGAAATGTTTTTTGCAACTCTAACATACCTAAATGTCTTTTTTTTTAAATGGACAGGCGGGCAAGTGAGCAACTCACTTTTTCTAGCTAACGAAAAAGCTGATAGCTGGTGTTGAGTTTTGCATATACAGATTTGTCTTTAGGGAAGGTGTGTGTGTGTGTGTGTAGAGAGAGTCAAACTGGCAACCACAAGTATGCAATAAATGTCCTGCTTTTTAATGTGCATCATTAAGGATGTAAAAAAGAAATGGGTCTTAGATCACAAGATTGTGGTGGCCATCCTGACATTTTTACCCCTTTCCCCTTCAGACTCCCCTGGCATCATGTCAAATTTCCCCTTTTTTAAAAATTAAATAATTGAAACATTAAACTCAGGTGGGGGCAGAAAGGGAGCACCACCATGAAGTTTAACCATTCCATAAATCAACCTATCTTGTAAGTAGAACTGGGATGAGGACTTCTAAATAGCAACAGCTATAGCACTTAGGCTTATATACCACTTCACAGTGCTTTATATCCCTCTCTAAGTGGTTTACAGAGTCTGCATATTCTCCCCAACAATCTGGGTCCTCATTTTACCCACCTCAGAATGATGGAAGGCTGAGTCAATGTTGAGCTGCTCAGAATTAAACTCTTGGAGTGAGCAGCAAGTTAGCCCTGCAGTACTACATTCTAATCACTGCACCACCACGGCTCAATACTATATCAACTGATCTATGGGGCTTTTGCTAGAAATAAACTGATATTATAGCAACAGCGATAATCTATCTATTTGACAGGAATAAATTTCTTCTAGAATAACTACTGGCCATATAAATCTTCACATAACAGCAAGTGATTACTAAGCACTTGGTGTCAAGCTTCTGTGAATATTCTGGTTATACCCATCTTGAGAGAAGCTTGAGGTTCTTAAAAACATTTGGCTTGCTTAATAATTGGATTATATTTTCCATAGAAGCAGCGGTGGGATTCAAAAAATTTTACTACCGATTCTGTGGGCGTGACTTGGTGGGCGTGACATGGCTTAGTGGGCATGGCAGGGGAAGGATATTGCAAAATCTCCATTCTCACCCCACTCCTGGGGAAAGATTACTGCAAAATCCCATTCCCTCCCCACCTGACTGACCTGCTTTCCAGCTCAGTTCTCCTGTGCAGGGCAACAAAAGAAGACCCAGCCAATTAGCTGGGACTCAGGAGGCAGAGAATAGATGGGGGCGGGGCCAGTCAAAGGTGGTATTTGCCGGTTCTCCGAACTACTCAAAATTTCCGCTACCAATTCTCCAGAACTGGTCAGAATCTGCTGAATACCACCTCTGTTTCAAGGCCAATAACACATGGTCCTATTTAATCATGCCCCAGAAAATATAAAGCAAACATTTTATGCATGGATTGTAGCTGCATACAAAGTGCATTACAATAGTAAAACTGCTAAATTAATGGTCTTATAGCTGGAAAATCAGGCAAGGCTCAGCATGAAACCAACAATTTTCTGTTCATTCTCCTAAATGGTTTCCTATAGATATTGATCAGGAGAATAACAAAAATAATATTTTTTAATAATAATAATAATTCTGTGAGATTCCAAGATGAGATACCATGGGACCAATTCCCAATGCCTTGTGCTCTTCTAGCAATATTTATTTGTTTGTCAAACATGTACAAGATAACAAGTATAAGTATGAACATAAACAAGAACAAGGGAGTAAATACAAATAAATAGGGACATGCCCTCTTTAAGGACCTCTTAGGAATGGGGTGAGGTCCACGGCAGACAGTTTGAGATTGAAGCTGTGAGGGTTTGAAGCTGTAACAATGGAGTTGAGTAGGGCATTCCAGGCGTTGACCACTCTGTTGCTGAAGTTGTATTTTCTGCAATTGAGTTTGGAGCAGTTTACTTTGAGTTTGTATTGTTGTTTGCCTGTGTATTATTGTGATTGAAGCTGGAAAAAGTCATTGACATTGTAACAGACAATTTTGTGAACTATGCTTAGATCGGACAGCAGGTGATACAATATAATAATATCAAAAGAGATACAGGAGAGTGAATGTATGAACAGTCCCCATATTTTTATTAGAAATGGCAATCCAGTCAGTTTCTGTGTTATATCTGATCTTAAGTCACACTGAAAGGAATCTAGATAAGTTACTTCTTATAAACAGGCTTACAGCTGATGGCTATCATCTTTTCTATCATGATGCCTGAGAAGGGAATATTCACAACAGATAGATATCCAAATCCAGAGAAACCAGGGAAGGGTTTTCCAAGAAGTGTTGCATTACTATTATCTTCAAGGCACTACTACTACTCCCTTGTGTACTGAGGCACTGAATGTTCCCTAGGCAACCTAATTATATATTCCCTTGTGTACTATGGGAAAATGTATAGAGTCGGCCTAATCATCTTAAAAAACTGAATCTATTGCATACTTCTTCCAGTCACCATAAGTTTCTGCCTTCATTAATGTAACTGCATATTTCCTTGCAAAGACTCTATCTGAAGGGCTGTTTGGTTTAAATAGATTTTATGATGAACACTGAAAAAAAATCTGATAATGTTTTACTGTAGGGAAGAGGACAAATTTCTCTCTCTCTCTCTCTTTCTCTTTCTCTTTCTCATTTATTTATATGTTTTGTGACCTAATGGTCTATTTGATCAGTTTGCATATCATAATCTTCTTTGGCATGAAAAACTACAATATTTATCTTTTTACATTTAAAACAACTAGATTGCCAAAATATATGGATTTCATTCTAGTTTTGCTTTTAGTTCAAAATGAAAGCCATATATAAAAATCTTGCTAGTGACTTTTCCATTTGTAAGGCTAATTGTGCATGTAAGGGGAAAACAAAAGAAAGAATTCCAAAATTGTGCAACCTGCAAGTTGTGCTTCATCATGCTCAGGCCTGTCTCTTTCCATACATCACTGAGAAAGCAACAATTCACAAATAATAATTTCCACAGCTTAATACATGAATGCCGCATGTTATATATTTGATTGAATGTATTATGGAACTGCATATTATTTTTGGTATTGTTTTGGACAACATAGTATTTATTTGGCGTCATCTCAGAAGCTACTAATTTACCTCCTGTATATCTATTACAAATGTAAATTCATGCTAATATGCTCCCCGCTCTGTCAATTCAAATTGCTCTACTCAAAATACAGCCTTTATTGAATCTTCAGGATTCATTTAATTTGGCACTGTTTGCATAAGTAAGCATTAATTGGCATAAGCATAAAAATGAATCCCATAATAGTAATGCAATAACAATAATGAAAAGAATGACTGAAGTTTATCAGGTGGAAATGCAGCATATCTCGCTGGAAAAATCAAATATGAATCCTCAATTCTTCACTGTTCTTTTACTTTTCCACTCCTTTTTAGTCTATATTCATGTGCATCACTGTTTCCTTTCATTAGAGGTCATCATATAATAAGGTTCTATTATTACATGTGATCAGTGAAAGTCTAATGGAGAACAGGATGGGCAGGAGGCAGCTTTCCTCCATGATGCCATCTCTTTGGAGCATTTGTAGATTGATTGAATACTAATGCATTCAATTCAACCACAGCAAAGAGCTGAAGAAGAGGTGAGAATCAAAACATTGTCAAAGAAAAAACCAGAAAGTCCAGTTGACTCTTGATAAAGCACTTTTAGGACAACCATGACCTGGAGGACTGAGCTCCATAGACAACCACAGCAAGGACATACCAATGTTTAGGCTGTAGGCTACTTCATCTTTGAAAAGAATCCGGGAGGGCTATACTGCAAAGTAGGTAAAGCCAGGACAAAGACTATTGGCAGAGATTACATAAAAATAGTTTTTCATGTCTGAAGTGAGATTAAAATTTACCACCTCGTAGTTTCTAGCTTGGTACTTTATTTACTAGATTAAATTGGCTCTCTAGTTTTCTTGTGACCCCATCTTGTTGAATTAATGACATTAAGGTACTATATTTTAAAAATGGTAGTGTAGTTGTTAGAATAATTGAGTAAAATCTCATTGATATTGTTTTCTAGAAAAATAAAGAGTAAAGATAGAAGTCATCACAAAAGAGCAAGCGCAGTTTAAATCAAGTCTGGACATGTGGAGAACAATTCTTTGTCAGTCTGGTGCCAAAGCTTACAGTGTAGATGCTTGTTTGATTATGGAGATTCTTGGGCATAAACAACATGTAAATGAGTGGCACTTGCTTGTTGATGCCTCAGAAGTGAACTTGAAAGATGTCTTTCTTCATAATCCAAATAAAACACTCTCTGTATCTTTGGCCATGCTGTGAACATGAAAGAATCATATGAGAACCCAAACTAGTTTGGGAAAAGATCTAGGATGAAAAATATAAATATAATATATGCGGAGATCTGAAGGTCATTGCACTTCTGTGAAGCCTGCAGCTTGGTTACATAAAGAGCTGCTACCTTTTTTGTATGACTGAGACAGTAGGAACAGGAAAAGAAAACATTTTGAAAGAATAGACAAAATCTAAGTCATTTGTTCAAGAAAAAAGAATGTGGTAAACAATCCACTTAAAAAAACTATTCCATTCTCCTTTGTGGTATTTGTGTGTGTAGGTATATATATTATACATGATATATACTACTTATGTATTACTTAATTTCAATTTATACAATTATTTATTGAATTAGATAGATTGAATTGCTTTAAAATCAAATTTATGTGGAATTATAGACTTTACACAAGACTATTTAGGCCATTGTCTCTGCTCAGTGTAGATATCCAAATAATTATCTAGCCTCTGTGGTAAATGGGTGTCCTTCATCCCTTTTGAGTTATGGTGGTGTTGTCAAATGCTCTTCCTGTTCACAAACATTTTCTAATGTTTATTTGATATCTACACTCTTGTTAAGTTAAAGTCTTTGTTTCTACGCAGCACTCTGGAATAAGAGAGAACACCAATTGAACTAAATTGAATTAATATAATTATTGCAGATAGAATTTAATGTACAATATTTTTTTTAAAAAATTCCTCTTACATATTTAATGACATATATTTCATGATTTTCCCATGCTCACCTCATTACATTATACTTTCCCAGATGCCTCTCCAGATATTAGTTCAGAGGAGGATGAGCCAGTCACACATCAGGAGGGGAGCTGGTTAATGACTCTGAGGAAATAGCTGCAAGTCCAAGTGAGGGGGAGCAGTTGATTGGAGAGCAACTGAATGAGCAGCCACCTGAGAGTGATTTGACTGAGGTACTCAGATGGGGAAAGCACATAACTTCAGCCATCACTGATGAGTAAGAGGAACTGCCTTCTGCACCTGATCCAAGAACAGGTAGGATAGAGAAAAGGCAGGAACAATGAAGATCAACCTGACTGCTTGTGAGGTGGCAGCCTCATCCCTCTTGATGGGCTGGCTATTTAGCACAGCAGACAGATGGAGACAATGCTGGGAACAATGTGTTCATTTCCTAGCTGTGTGTTTCTTGGTCATTGTGATTTCTGCCTTGCTTTAAACTGATGCTGTGCCTTGACTTTGGAACATGCCTTGTGACTTCTGGGTTTTTCTTACTTTGTGAATCCTCTTGCATTGAAGATTTAATTTTGCCTGGTGGACTTATCACATTTGGGGAAATTTCAAGTGCCTCGTGGACTAATTGGCCATTGCTCTGTGGACAAGCATTAAGTTGCTTTTGGCCAGACGTAATTGGGACAGTTCTGGGTTTGGGGTGAAGGGACTTACTGGAGAATATTAATAAAACCACTAAACAATCTTCCTGAGCAGTAAAGTAAAATTGGTAACACTGTTGTAAATCAAAGTGACATGACTGCAAGTCACTGCAAATAACTGTAAATGTGAGCCACTTGCTAAAGCTCCCCAAATGCAGCCATGTGTGTGTCTTTGACATCACAACTTCAAAACTAGGTTGTAAGTAATGTTTGGTGTGTGTGTGCGTGTGTGTGTGTGTGTCATAACTTAGAATAGTTGCTAAGCAACCAGTCATCACTTGAGGACTACCTAGTAGCATATTCCTGCAATAAAAGAACAGTCTGATGCTGGAAAAAAATAATTTCATATACATATAATCTTAGGTATTGGGGGTACTTTTCCAGTTGGTCAATGTAATTTTTGCCATGGATGCCAAAAAATGTTTACATTGGCCTCAAATAGATATTACCATGAGACTAACAGCCTGAACATGCTGAATACAGATATTTTATTAAGAATCAGTGTTATAGCAATGTTTCACACACTAAGAAGCTGATTAGCATTTGCCTGAAAATTGAACATTGTTTCAGAGATATTGCTTTAGGTCAGTACTCACAAGGGCACTTGTGATGACCTGGAGTGTGACACAAAAATAATCAAGTCACAAAAATAGAAGAAAGTCCTTTTCATGCCTCCAACTTGGCCCCAATGTCCAATTATCCTCAGCTGGATATCAAACTCTTAAAAAAAACAATTTACAGAGGGAGTAAATGCAGTCTGCACCCAAAATAAAGTTAATTCAAAATGAAAAAAAAAAACCCAACACAAACCACACTGAAGGAATTACTATGGCAGGCAAGGATGATTAATTGCAGACTTCTACCAGATAATGCAGCAACCACAGTTGGGAGGAAGTAAAAACACAGATAAACTCTGACACAAATAGTGCATGCTTTGCTTCCAGCAACTTTGCCATGTGCAGTTTGTCCTTTTAAACAGTCCTCCCAGCTGCAGCCCATGAAGGGAATCAGGGCCCCTTCCTCCCCCATAGACCATGTTTCTCCCTTATCCGCTCCTCCCTGTGTGCCCTAGGATAAGTGCCCTGGGTCTTCTTCTGAATGCCCATCCTGCCTGTGCCCTTCCACAGTTTCCTTCACAACCACTGGAGCCACACTCCCACTCCTTGTCAGCTGTTCCATCTCTCCCTTGGAGTCAGACTCCAACAGGGACATGACACCAAGGATCCCTCATTTCAACCCTGAGTTAGAAATATTACTCTTGATTGTTTTGCTGCTATTGGTCACAAATCCATTGCAATTAGGAGCAATGCTTGAAAACTGGATCCTCAATTGCCTTCTGCACTTTCTTTTCATTGCATCATAATGCAAAACCATGTTTCGTGCAAATAAGTAGAAGAGACAGGAGAAATTGCATTGTCACATTGTACCACTGAATTAGGCCATTTAAAAAGTCAGTCAGTGAAAGAACACTACATTTGAGTTTCGACTGAGGATCAGAAAATTAAGTCAATCTGATTCATAGACTCATATGGGCTGCTAAGTCAACCGATTTGATGGCAACTGAAACCAGAATTTGATTCCAAGATTATGTCATTTATTGATGGAAAATATTTAAAAAAATGGTTGATTGGTTGGTTAATGTTGTAGGGAAGATAGGTAATTAAATGAAACCTTCAATTCGGCATAGAGTTAGGAGGGGGCCACGTGGCATGAAAAAGCTCTTTTTTTGCTGAACTTTGAAATATATATTGTTAAGTCAAGATTTTTCTAGACAAAGCATTTCTTGGTTACTTAAAAGTTTTAACACAGATAAAGGTCCTTATTTGTTTCATTACAGTACAGGTAGTTCTCAACCTACAACAGTTCACTTAGTGACCATTCAAGTTAGCACCGAAAAAAGTGACTTAAGACCATTTTTCACAGTTGCAACCTCTGCAGCATGCCCACGATCACGGGATGAAAATTCAGATGCTTTGGTAACTGATTCATATTTATGACGGTTGCAGCTTCCTGGGATCATGCAATCCCTTTTTATGACCTTCTGACAAGCAAAGGCAATGAGGAAGCCAGATTCGCTTAACCACCAGGTTACTAACTTATTAACTGCAGTGAGTCACTTAACAACTGTGGCAAGAAAGGACATAAAATGAGGCAAAATTCAATTGACCAATTCCAATGAGCAGTCATGTTCCCTAGCAGGCATGACATCTTGTACTCTGTTTGGATTTGTAAATGGAAAACACCAGATGCTTTGCATCTGGCACATGATTTCTTAAACTTTCATTCAAGCGATGAGTTGCTTCTGGATTTCTAGAGCCTTTGACTAGCACAGAGTCATAGGAAAATCAATTCTACGCAGGGTTCATTTGTTTATCTAGCTGTTGTCTTATAATTATTTTGCTTTATTTATTCCAGCGTAGTTAAGAATAAAAGAGCTTCCTCTTTCCCACTGTTGTCTTCAGAACATTTCTGATAATTTGAAACAAAGACATTCTCAACGTCCTAGTGACCATCCCTGCTGACCTGGGATTTGGAGTTTAGTGTTGCTTTCATTATTCCACAGCTGAGGAGGTCAGTCACTGTTTCTGGATCATTCACACCACTACGCACTCTTCAGCAAGAACCATAAATCAGTAAATCATTCTACACAGTAAATAATCTAAACTCAATCACTCTGACATCTTAGATAAGCTGAGTGAAATCTTATGAGATCTTGCACAAGATAGTCAAGATACTGAAACACTGAAATAAGATTTGTGATCTCATGAAACTTTAGTGATTTTACATATGTTTTCTACTATTAATTTATTTTCTTTTAGGTGTCCATAAGTGACTTTGAATTCTGATTCTGATATAGACAGGATAATGACTTGGAGCATCTTCTAGCATCAACTAGTCATTACTCAAGTAATAAAAAACCCTGTCCTCACTGATGTTTTTTCAGCACAAGAATGATTGGATGACTTTAAAAGGTGCTGTGTGTAACTTTGGTATCTAACCCTGGCAGCATCTTTTTGTATGTGATTGTGTGACTCCATGTTTCCTTCAACTCATACAACATCCTTAGCCCTACTGGTCTTAACATAATGTTTTCTCCTTTATGCTAACGGCAGCCAATGGCAGCCAAAGGCTAGGATAAAAACTGCCGAACTTTGCCACCCTTACGTCAGAGGTGAAGTTAGATGACCAAAAGTAAGTAGGAACAATGAGGTGCTTATTGACTATTTCTGGAAAATGTGGGTATCTCCTTTCTCCTCCATGCTCTGGCTTGCCATCATTTTGCTGCCGTGTTCCTAAAGAGCCATGCTGTCAGCTTTGGAAGCCATATTAACACCAGAAGCTTCCACGCTGCCACATTCTTGAGCCTGGGAAATGGGAGAGGGGAATTTCGTGGAGCATATGTGGTTAGACATAATAGCATTCTTCTTCTAAGCCAAGATCATGTTATTTCTGCACCTGGATGAAGAATGGTTGAGGGGACGTCTTAAGTTGGGGCGGATGGTGATTGGGGCATGTGATGCAATGAAGGGTTGCAGGGGGTGGAGTTGTAATTTTTTACTTATTGGAGGGAAATCCGGAACTTTCACATTCAGGATTTCCCAGATGTGCCAGTTTACTACTCTAATAAAAGGAAACTTTGAGAACATGTCTGTCTCAGAGTCATTTATTGAGTTGAGGTTTTCTGGAACACTGACACATGCGATGCCAAGATTGGAAATGCTTAGTTGGCAATACTGTTAAGCCTACAGTGATGCCAGCTTCATGCTACACTGAATGTGGAATGACAGAACCATCTCCCATCTGAAAGCAAGAAGGATTTTGTTGGCTATCTGAAGAAAAGACAAGAAGGGAAAGGAAATTGTTCCAAGTCTGCTTGACACTGTACTTTTTTTCACAGGTGAAGGCAGAAAAGCAGAAGAAGAATCCTAGAGTCTATTATGAATGTCTACAAAGAGTATATATATTAAAGATTTTTAAACAAGACAGTAGATTAAACAGATTCTTTCTTTTTTTGTAAAGCAGTGTTACTATTTCTTCATCGCAATAGTTTATGTATTATCTTTTTCTTTTATAAAATGTTTACATCTTATTGGTCTCAAAAGAAACTATTGCTTTCTTTCTTCATTATCTTTTGAGCAGAAATCTATCTTGGCTCTTTTTCTGAGTCCCCCCATGTAGACAGACTGGTATCTTTCAGGTAAATTAGAAAATTAATGAAAGCAAATTAATATTTGTTCTGGCCAAAATCCAAACTGAACTCCCATGTGAAAGTGTTAGGCATATGCTTAGCCTGACAAACGAAATTAATAAGATGTGGGCTGTAACCCTATGCACCATTACTTGGGAGAAACTGTAATTGATCTCAGCAGGATTTTTAAAATAGATTTTCATCTGCTTGTTTTGCTGAAATTATGTTCACCTTTGGCCATAACCAGCTATACCTTACGGGTTTAAAGGTGATTGCAAATACGCCACTGTTCCAAAATATTTTTATCTGCAGTGATATTTCAGATGGAATGTAACAAAAACTAATAATTTAATGAAATTGCTCTAATGATGGGCTTCTGCAATATGGTTTAGAGAAAGGTAACACCTGAATTAAATTGATTCACAGGAAGTCATTTCTAATAAATATAATGTTAGCTCTCTGAATTATATCAAAAACTCTACTTTTTAAAACATAAATTGAAAACCCTGTAACTTACAGTGTACTTTATTTGGTTTGAAAAATTAATATATGAACGGCACAGATATCTCTCCCTTTTTGCTTACCGAAAGCACTGAGCATTTGGTTTTGGTTTTATTTTACAGGAATCCAGAGTTGTTAAAAAGGACTGTGTCATCCCTTTTTCAAAGGGCATGTTGTTTATATGTAAAAGCTATCATTTATAGTAGATCATTGTTCACAGGAAATGGCTACTGCACAGCTGCCTTTAGATCAAGAGTCCCCTCCCGGGGCCACTGGCCATGGGCCCATTGGGACCTGGGCTGCACAAGTGGAGAGCAAGGGCACAAGGCCCCACTTGTGCAAGCATTGCCGTGAACATTGTGGGTGCTTGTACGTGCGCACATGCACATGTGCTTATCCCTCCCACAAAATCATCCCCTCTTTCCTCCTCCCCTCCCCCCACTCTGGGATGCCAACCCAGAAAAGTTGGGGAACTCTGCTTTAGACCATTTCAGACATGTTATTTGTTTAATACGCCATTCCTACCACAGCCATTCAACCAGCTGAAGAATATCAGGAGTGTACGTCCAGAGTTTATATTCCCAGTGGGGTCACCCAAGGCACAAAAGTCATATCAGTTGCCCAACAAAAGATAGCAGGGATTTATATCAAGCAGCATCAATACAGAAAGATCCTGGAGACAGAAGATCACTTTGGTGACAATGGCAAAGATGCCAACTTAAAGCAATAGGAAACCCCTCCTGCATTTTAACCAATGAAATCATATGGATAGAAAATATAAAATGATTGATGACACAGTGATCTCATGGTTGGAGGGCACTCAACATGGTACTGAGAAAGAGTTAAGGGTCTTTCAGAATATTAATTGTGTTTATGATGTAGCTAGACATTGGAATGTTTGGTTGATGTTACCACACCAGAAAAGAAAACCCAAAGCTGCAAACACAGAATTACCAAAAAAGGAGAGTATTGGTAGCTCAGCGTTGAAATGAGGGACCCCTGGTGTTCTCTGAGCATGTTTTTTTTAAAATAATGCATAAATTTTATTACTTAAACTAGATAACATTATCAGTGCTAGTGCTTGCTAGTGTTAATGGAAGTGGTCTTGGGGTGGTGGTAATGAAATGTCATCATTTATTTTATTTATTTATTTTATTTATTTATTTGGTTTGTCAATTGCTTACAAAATAATAGGTATAAGTATAAACATGAGTAAGAATACAGAAAATAGGTATGATTAAATGGGGACAATAGG
>JANHFN010042449.1:0-11893 GCA_032468175.1 Toxicocalamus goodenoughensis
ATTACCTGACTTGGTAACATTAGTGCTAGTGAGTGTGGGCTTTGCTTTTTGTTTATATGCAGTACCTTGTCCCATTACCTTCAACTCCCAGAATTCTCCAGCCAGCTATGTTGAAGTCACAAGTCTTAAAGTTGCCAAGTTTGGGGACCCCTGCCCTAGGCCATCCATCTTGTAAACTCGTAGGATTTTATGTTTTATTTTCACCATATATATGTATACATTGGAACTAGACGTTTGATGTTTCTTCGTGTCGTGTGTGTGTGTCTATATGCATAATGGTTATCCTTTGACAACTGAATGCAACAAAATTTCATTTTAATGTATGCTGATTAAATGCATGTTTAAAATGACAAAGTTTTTATTCTGTTTTATTCTATTTCTCTGTTTCTCTGACCATTAAGCTGTGGGGGAGGGACTGTCTGTCTTGTCCAGTTGTTGCCTAGGCAGCCTCTTCTCTGCCCATTTCTCAAGGCCATCCCTGTATTCCATCACCTCACTCTTCCCTTTGGACTCTTCTGGCACACAGAAGAACTTGGGGTTGAAGCAAGTTGTGCCCCAGTTGCTATGCTAGTTGTTGCATGGCATTCTGTTAGTTATTCCTCTGTGCATCTGCTTGCTGCTTATGCTGCAACAACAACATGGCTGCCAGGTGCTCAGCGCTCAGGGAAGGTCCTTGAGGATCCAAAGCCATTCTTGAAATTCCTCTCTTTGAAAGGAAGTAGAAGACTTGCAAGATTAATGTTGGCATCCCTGAATAAACCAGATAGGAAATGTGACTGGATGAGCTAAGTCGACTTTATTGTCAGGCAGGATTAACAGATTCTTGCAAGTCTGAAAAAGCAACCTTCCCTCCACCCCTTTGAACTGCTAGACTGATTAGGATGGATCCTTCCAGAGTTTGAGGTTAGATGCCTGTCTTGTCTGATGGTTTCCTAGGCAACACCTCGTCTTCCCTTTACTCAAGGTTATCCATGCATTGCCTCACCAAAAGGGACTGGCCCAAGGCCACCCAGCTGGCTTTGTGTCCAAGGCAGGAGTAGAAGTACAGTCTCCTGGTTTCTGGACCGATGCCTGTACCCCTACACCAAATTGGCTCTAGAACTCTTTGTGTCTGTGTATCTTCTATCTTCACTCTCTTCTGAGGAATGGTTTTGCAAGCATTTTGCTTATCAGTGCCTATCATTCCCTGCTTTTCATATAAATACAAAAGATTTATTGCCAGAGGGTTAACATCATTGGCCAGAGGATCATAGGGTGCCCTCTCCCCTTTTTGGAAGAACTTCATAACTCCTGCTGCCTTAAGAAAGTTCAAAACATCCTTCAAGACCCATAATCATCCTGGGCACCCCTTTTTTTGAACTGTTACCATCTGGCAGACGGAACAAGACAATAAAAACAGGGACAAGTAGGCTGGAAAACAGCTTCTATCCCAGGGCAGTAACTCTATTAAATTATACTTGTATAGTGCAATATTAATGCTATAGCAAGGGTTTTCCATTCAATTGTATAGAATGCGAAGGAGGTGTGTTAGTGTTTTATTTGTTATAGTTATAGTATACACGGAAGGTGGCATTTAATTTTGTTTTACGAGGTGCAATGACAAAGTAAATTAAACTTAAGCCCTTGGGCTACATTGCTAGTGTACCTAAGCAGGGATATTAAAGTTGGGCTAGCGAGAGAGAGAGTGCCATCAAAGTTATGTAATGCAGTAATTTCTTGACCTCAACACCCAGAACTCCCCAGCCAGCATCTAGCAAGATGCTACCCTCAGATGCTTATCTAAAAATGTGGATGACCTCTTTTTATTGAAAAGGATAAAAATGGTTTGTCAGCTATATTGGGCCTGTCAAGTTGCTAGCAAAGTGTTCCCCTTCTGATCTGGCCATCTTGTCCCCTTCGCCTAGCTAGCCTAATGGCTGCCCCTCTGCTGAAGCTTCCCTTGCCCTCACTCAGGGCTTCCACTGTTCATGAATTTCTCCAGTTGAGCAGCCGAAGCCTGGTTCCCTTCTAGGATCGTTTTCTTTTTAAACTGTGTATCATCTATTAATGAAGAATCAATAATACTAATTTATTAACTTGTACTCCGCCCAACTCTCAACTAGGCACCTCAAAGCAATCCAAATAATTACAATAAAACAAAAGGAAAAGTTACCAGTTGGCAAGTGCAGAGTCTGCTTTGAGCTCTTTTGATTGGAAAAGATGCTCCCAGACGCCTCCTCAGTGCCTCCATTTATTCCTTGGACCAGGGGTGTAAACTCACGGTGTCACGTGACATAGTGGGACTTTCCCCCTCTTCACTAAATCGGGTGGGGGCGGGGCCAGCACGTGACGCATCTGGCCCGCGTGTTTGACAGCCCTGCCTTGGAGCCTCCTGCCCTGACTCAGTGGCATCTGAAGTGCTTCCTCTGGCTTTGGTCATAAACACCGCAGTAGCGCATGCTGGAATTCTAGAACCGAGTCGAGTTCTGGCACGTCCACAGAGCGGAGGGTATCCTACTGATCACAGGTCTTGCATGTGGGAACCTTGCTGTGCAGAACTCATACTGTAAAATTAAGACGTGGGTTTCATGAACTGGAGCGCCCCCCCCCCCAAAAAAAGCTGCTTATTTACAAAAGCCTCTTTGTGGAAACCAGGCAGGTAGTGACAGACAATAACAACTTAGTTTCTTTAGTGTGTGAAGTGTGGCCTTTCTCCAGGTTTTGCCTCTAGGTCAGCTGCTGAGTGGGTGAGGACACCGAGTCCTTAGATGTGTGGGTGTTTAGGAAGGACTTCCAAGGGGGGTCTTTATGAAAAGCCAGTGGGGGGCAGTTGAGGACTTTCTTTCTTTGAGGGGGGCTGTGAGGACAGGCACTGCAGAGAGACAGAGGCACCGGGGTCTCTCCTGCCATATGGGCGGTGTGAGGACAGTTAGGGTGAGGATTATTTTATAAGAGGATGGCCCCGTCTCAGTCCTGTTTTTCTGTTGTTGTTGTTTTTTGTGTGTGTTTGTAGAAGAAAGTCCAGCAAAAGTGCCAGCAGCATCTGAAAAGCAATCCGGGTTCCCGAAGGAAGAAGCTCCAGGTATGAAGGCTGATGGGACTGGGCTAGGTTGTATCCCGGGAGAGCCCAGGGCCCAAGCGAGGACAGGTGCACCGCTTGAGGCCAGTCAGTGCTCAGGTGGAGTTGCAGTTTCAGGAAGGAACAGCTTAGTCTCTCCAGAGCCTCCCAGTCCTGCCTCGGCCAAAGAAGATGAAGTCCCAGCCTCTGCCAGGCAGACGGAGGAAGAGGCGTTTCAGAATCCAGGCCAAGCAGCGAATGCCGTTCGTAACAGCCGTCCATCCCTTCAGCAAGGAAGTAACCCCAGCCTTGCTCTGGCTTTGGATGTTGGCCCAAGAGGCACACGGCTTGAAGGCCAGGCTTTGCAAGGCAGCTCATTTGGAAGGACATCTGGGAGTGACTGCATGGATCTCTCTGAGGTGGCCTGTCAAGTGCAAGAGGGAACCTTAAAGGACGATCCGAGCGGTGGAAGGATGGAGGATCTGGGAGAAGCCACTGAGCTGCAAATGGCTGAGGCTCCGTTGCAGGCAGGGAGCCCTGTGCATAAAGGAAGGATTAGAATCCAGAAAGGGTCCGCTGGGCACAGCTGTTGGAAAGGAGAAGGAGAACATTTTCCTTCAAAACACAGCATGTTTCTAAGTCCAGCCGAACAGCTAGTGGTGCCAAAAGACCAAGACCGGCATTCCGACATTGGCCGCTTCTCCCTTTGTGATGGGGTCCAAGCAGCACTTGAAGATGACCTAAGAGTGAGCTCTTCAGAGACCAGCAGTATCCAAGAGGATAAAAGCTCTTCTCTACTCCATGAAAAATGTATCACTTTGGGACAGAGAAATGGAGCTCTTCTGTCGAAGAGACATGACTTTGGGTCCTTTCAGAACAGTTGCAGTAGGAAGTATGTTTCTACGTTTCTCAGCTGCTGGGCTCCTCAGCTGGACTTTGGGGGAAGTGGCAATCTGAGGACGGCCTTCCTGCTCTGTGATTTAGCTCTGCCTCAGTGGGCCACCAGTTCTTTCTGTGTGCTTGCTGATGGAAAAAGCCCTGAAGTCCCTCAACTCCGTGGCCCATTTGCCCAGAAAGCTGACCCAAGCTCAGGTCATGGAGGGCCCATGGACAGCCTGTCTCCAGAGGGAGTCATTGTGATGCAAAACACCGGTGCCTGGCCTCATCACAAGGAAGCATTTGCTCCAAGTCAAGCCAGTGGCAGACTGCAGGCGGTGATGAATGAAGGGGCCTGGGAGATGGTCAGATGGGTGCTGAGAGGGGTCGAAACTGGGGAGGTGGCTATGGAAGCCGCCTGGAGAAAAACACTCCGTTTGAGGGTCCAGGCGATGAACAATCTTCCTTCTGCTCCAGAGGAGATCTGCGCCCTGGCAAGAAATCTCTTCTTAGATTGCAGGCATCTGATACAAGAAAGCAGAAGAGGGGCAACCACCAAAATAGCTTTCAGCTTGGGAATAAGCCCAGCCCTTTGGGAGTCCAGCGGGAGATTCATTTCTCTCCCCCCAAAATTCAGTTGCTCTCCCTACAGAAAGAACTGTGTGGGCTTGGATAGGGCAGGAAGACCCTTGAATTCAGTCTGTCCTCTGGATGTTCCCTGCTCTAGTCTGTCAAAGGCAGAAGCTGAAAACTGGAGTATTAATGGTGGAGATGCTTTCGATGGTTCAGGAAGTATTCTGGAGAGGAAGGGTAATATTTTTCCTCCCTATGAAAGAGTAGAAGTCCACAAAGCTTCACATGGAGCTGATGCTGGTGGAATGAAAACAGGAAATGCAACAGGTTGTAACAATACTACACTCTCCCTTCAGCTTGCATTTGATGGGGACTTGAGCAAAACTTCCCTTCTTTGTAGAGCCACTTTTAGAAAAGGTCAGTGCCTCGAAGAACAAGAAAAATACCAGAGTCACCCCTCTTCCCCAGCAAGTAATCTCTCTTATTTAAACAGAAAGGACTCTTCTTTATGTACTAAATGTTCACCTCTGCAGAGGGAGCCCATTTATCAGATGAAAATATTTCTTCATCCATGTTATTCCCTTGATAGTTGCACCTTGTTTGAGCAGAAAAATGATTCACCAAAGACAGAGTTTCTAGAATGCCAGCAGCCTTCCTTAATTTTCTACAAGAGACTAAATTATCATGATTTGCAAACTGTGATCCGTTCGGTGATAAAATATGTCCGGTGTAATAAAAATAAATCATTGCATTCAGAAATGGAGCTAAAGGTAACCCCATCAGCTACTGCACTTTTAACAGAATATCATCAAGGTCCATTTCACAAAATCATCATTGACTCCTCCAATAATAACCCGGGGTCAGAATTTACTGGCAATCTACCGAATGAAGACTTCTTAGAATCACAAAGTCCCAGGACACTTTCCGGGAGCTCTGCCTCTGAATCAATCCACAAAAGACCATCAAGGAAGTTCAATTTTGAAAAAGGATTATTGTCTGCCAGTAAATTGGCTTCATCTCCTTTTCAGACAGGCCCTGCAACTTCTGCCCAAATTAAAGGACAGGAAAGAATGAAAGGGCTACTTCTAAAATCACACAGAAAGAGAAAAATACAGAGCTTTCTATCTGCAGGCTTAGGCGCCCAGTTTCCTCAGAATAAAAAAATGTGCATATTTCCAAAAGAGGCACCATTAGCGTCCCCTTCTCACAGCTTTCCTCCTGCCCAGCAGCACTGCCGAGCGTCCCTCCCGCGGGAAATAGAAGCCGGTTCGGAAAGCGAAAGGGCGAGCAGCTCCCCCCGACAAGATGCGGCTGCAGCCTGCTCTCTCCTTAGCAGGAGGACATGCCAGCACTGCAAGGGTCCCAGAGTAGAAGCGGTTGTATCGCTGTACCCTCTCGAGCAGCCCTTGGAAGATTTGGAAGCTGACCCGAGAGAGGCCGGCCGGACAGCTGGGATGATGGAAGGATTTCCAGTTCACGTTCTTTCTGACACGGAGGGGTCTTCAGAAGCCCTCCTGGGAAATTTACTGCTTCCTCTCGGGGCTGGGAAGGTCACATTCCCATTCAAGGCTGCGATACACACAGGACTTGGATTACCTGAAGACTTTTCAGAATCTGGATCCGGGAAAGCCAAAGATTCCCCAGAGCCACCGGTTACGTGGCGGCCGGTAGAGAGCCCGAGTTGGGCACCGCAGACTGAACATTTCCTTTCCTTAAGGAAACCAGCAGAAGCCCTCGGCAGCTCAGGGCCCTCATCGTCATCTGGCCTAAAAGGGGGGAGCTTAGCAGGCTTCCCCCCCTGGCCCAGCGTGAGAGAAGGACGTCCGCTGAGGGCAGAGAGAGGCCAGGGGCTGGCAGGCGTCCCAGGGGAAGAAGGACTGGAAGGGCACTTGGTGGAGGAGCATCAGAGGAGGGGAGATTCTGAAGCAGGGGCCCAGCCGCCACCCCCAAAAGAGAAGCCCCCAGTGGGAAGAAGGCTTGCCCTTGCACAGCCTGCAGGCACCTTCTCTGGTGAGGGTCCGGGAGAGCTTGCACGGAGCACTTGGGCTTCCCTGGGAAGGGCTGGGCAGAAGAGGCAGGAGCCCCCTGTCCACATGCAAAGGGAACCCAAAAGGCAAAAGAGAGGTCAGGGGTGTGGAGAGCCGGCAAGCCTGAACCTTCCCTTCTGGAACCGTTGCTGGCAGGCCTGCTGGCCCAGCTCCGTTGGAGCTTTTGGCACCTTCCCTCCAGCTGTTGGCTGCGATCAGAGCAGAAGCCCTGGCGTCTTTGGGTGTTTGCGCCTGCAAAGACCTTTTCCAGCCTTCGGGAAACATAAAAGCATAAAAGCTGGCATGCCACGCCGGCTCAGGGCACCGAAACCTCTGGCATCCAAGGGGGAGCTTGTTGATTCTGCACAATCAGCCACCGATCCGGCAGCCCCACAGCCCGTCCTTTGGGAGCTCCCAGTGAAGCAGCGGGGCCACCAGAGCAGCTCTCTGGCCGTCTCCTGGCTCGCCGGGCAGCCCAAAGACGCCGCCTTGTTGACGAGGCTCTCCTGCTTAGCTGAGGAATTGCTGTCCCCCGCCTGCCGGCCCTTCCTGCCTGGCAGGGCGCTGCTTCCTTCAGCTGCCAAGTGGGGCCCGCGGAGGAGGAGGAGGAAGAGGAGGCTGCTGGAAATCGTCTCCTTTGTCAGCTTAAAGTTGAGCTCCCCTCCGTGGCTCAGCAGCTGCTGCTTCAAGATGTCCGGCTCCCAGGCTCTGCCCGTTTATTCCGTCGAGTCGACAATCCTCTGCTTCTTCGAGTTGAGCAGCGACCCTCCCTGCAGGCGCAGCCCTCCCGGTGTTTCCCCTTTGCCTTTCCATCACCAAATGGACATTGCGCCCCCCGGGAAGCTCCCCAAGGCAGGGTCCCCGAGCCTCGTCCCCATATTTCCTCTGAGGGGCCCACAGCCTCAGCCACCCTCCGCGTGGAGCCTCTTTTTCCTTCTGCCTCAAGGCTGCCCAGATGCCATGCAGATCCAGAAAGACGCTGAGCCCGGTTCCGCCTCGGCCCGCAAGGAGGGAGAGGCCGTTGCTCGCAGTCCGGGCTGCCCGACTCCCGGCCTCCCTTCGGCCTTAGCTTTGTTTTCCCCCGGCTGCTACCGTGCTTGGACCAGGAGAAGACGACACCCCAGCGGCCGAAGCCCGGCGGCCCAGCGGCTGAGCCTGCTGCACTTTGCTCGGGGCTTAAAGGGGCTCCAGGATTGCGCTTCTGTGCCAGCCGGCCTCTTCTCTCCTTTGCCCTCTTTGCTGGGCAGCGTCCTGTCCACCTGGAGCCAGCAGAGACCGTCCACCCATCTGTCCGAATCCACTCCTCTGCATTCCGGTCCCAGCAAGAGACCACCAGCCCTCCCTGCAACGGCCAGCCTGAGCCACAGAACCAGGTAAAAGCCCTGTCCTCCTCCGGGGAATCTGCCTGCACGGCTGTATGTATGAGGCTCTCTCTCTCTCTCTCTCTCTCTCTCTATCTCTCTCTCTCTCTCTCTCTGTCACTCTCTCTCTCTCTCTCTTGGAGGGGGTGGGGGAGACCTTCCGGCTCCTTTCTTAGGCATGTTGGGTAAATCTGCTTGTTCAGGGGGACCCACTAACTCTGCTGCTCTCCCTCCAAGCCACTATGAGGGTTGTTTGTTGTCCAAGTACTTCTCTGTACAACAGAGACGTGTGTACTCAGTACTTCATTGCACCACACCCCTTCCATAAGCTGTTGCTCTGGGTTAACTCCATAGTGCTCATAGGAGCCTCTGTGGCACAGTAGTTAGAGTGCAGCACTGCAGGGCTCCTTCTGCTGACTGCCGACTGACTGTAATTTGGCAGTTCAAATCCCACCAGGCTGAAGGTTGACTCAGCCTTCCCTCCTTCCAAGGTGGGTAAAATGAGGAGCCAGATTGTTGGGGGGCAAGAGGCTGACTCTATGAAACCGCTTAGCGGGGGCTGGAAAGCACTGGGAAGTGGTGTGTAAGTCTAAGGGCTATTGCTCTTTACAAGTAGATATACCCACAAAGATAGATCTCTGGGGCTTGGCCCTTACAACCTGGCTCTTAAACTTTGCAAAGGGGCATCCAGCCTCTTCCCTCCCTCCAAAAGTTCTTAGGCTTGTGGGGATTAGGTGCTGCCTCCGTGTGGTTGCTCCTTTGTGGTCCCTAGCGAACTCCAGGCCAGGCTCTGCTTTTAGAGCTGAGCTCTAAGCCCGGGCAGAAGAGCCATTGCCCTTAGACTTAGACACCACTTCACAGCCCTCTCTAAGCGGTTTACAGAGCCAGCCTCTTGGCCCCAACAACCTGGGTCCTCAATCTGGGTCCAGAATCATACCACAATGGGCTGCTCCCTGGAGCACCTAGTCCTGGCAGTTGAGTGACAGCCCTCTTGCTTGCCTATAATGGTGGTAAAGGCCCAGGTGTCGCTTCCTCATCCACTTGTTGACTGGAACTCTTTCCCTTTTATGGATTAAGGGCCTGGGGTGGGGTGAGGCTCCCTGTGGATGTGGGCATGTTCCTGAAAACATCGGCGTGGCTGCTGAATAGTGGGGATGCTGGCACAGAGGCCACACCATTTCTCCCAGCAAAGTGGGGTGTGTCTGTGTCTTAATGAGTCCCTCTGATCTCAGATTTCTGAGATGGCCGATTTTGCTGCCCTTTGGGGAAAGGGCTGAGCTGAGCTGAGCCTTGGCTGCAGGTGCTGTTTACAAATGCAGACCGTAACCTCAGCTTCATGTCCTCACAGCCACACAACAAACACACCAGGGGCCGGGGGATAAGACGGCAGAAAAATGAACTACCTCACTCCTGTTTGGAAGCTGGTGCCGAGAACCCCAGTTTCTGAAAGACGAGAGGTTTGGTAACTCAGCCTTTGGGCTCTCCTTGGCTCACAAGTGGCAGAATGGCAGCAGAGAAGGCTGGCTGCTGGGAGGAAAGTTCCCCAGGCCCCCTCTTCCCCTGGCTCAATTTGGCAAGAGGGGGAGAATGATTTATGGAGGACTATACAAATTCAGTTTATTTTCTCCCTTTGCAAGTATTGACGGAGATGTAACAATGAGTTAACAAAACATGCCCTGTTTATGCTGGACAGGTGATCACAGGAAAAAAAGCAATAAAAACGATACAATTACTAAGCCTAATGGGGGAAATTTTTTAGACGTTACCTAATTCCTGCTTCTCCCCACATGACATTCTTCTGTATATGTGTAGATGGGTTACACTGCTTATCTAGGGTGTCCAGCATAGCTGGCTGGGGGAATTCTGGGAGTTGGAGTCCACAGGTCTTAAAATTGCCAGGTTTGGACATCCCTAATCTGGAGCTACAGTCAGGAAAAGTTGCAAAGGAAATGGCCGGGTAACCAACCCAAGGCAAAACATTTTGCCCAAGTCAATAAGGCTGTTGGGCCTAAGTGTCCTAGAGCAGCATTTGTAGACTCTGAGGATGGAGCTTCCATACAAACAAATCAATCCCTTCTCTTGGCTGAACAAAACTTAAAGTGAAGCTCCAAACCAAAGGAGATCAGCTCTTTATCTCGTGAAACCTTCCAAACCACCTGAAAGGCTGACCAAGAAAAAGAGACTCCTTGCTCTTCGTTGGGTGGCTGAAAGGGTCTTTCAGAAGGTTGGTCAGTCACGTGGGTGACCCAGGTTACCACCATTACATTTACTACCCTTATGTAGGCTCCTTCGTGGTTGTAACTTGAGGACTAACTGTATGGCATTTGAACAAGTGGTGTTAGGAAGGAGGCAGGTGCAAGCAGGCATCTTGACTCCCAGGTCTCTTCTGGTGGATTTCCTGTAATTCTGCAAGCTTCGTTGGTTTCTGGGCTAGTACCAAGACCTTTACAGAATAACAAGAGTTGGAAGGGATCTTGGAGGCCAACCCTCTGCCCAGGCAGGAAACTCTACCATTTCAGGCAGGTGGCTGTCCAGTCTCTTCTTAAAAGCCTCCAGTGATGGAGCTCCCACAACTTCTGAAGACAAACCAGTCCACTGGTTAATTGTCCTCCCTGTTTAGAAGTTTCTCCTTAATTCCAGGTTGCTTCTCTCCTTGATGGGTTTCCATCCGTTGCTTCTCGTCCTGCCTTCAGGTGCTTTGGAGAATAGCTCGACTGCCTCTTCTTTGGGGCAGCCCCTCAAATATTGGAACACTGCTATCATGTCACCCCAAAGGGCAGTAAAATCGGCCATCTCAGAAATCTGAGTTCAGAGGGGCTTATTCATACACACACACACACCTCACTTTGCTGGGAGAAATGGTGTGGCATCTGTGCCAGCACCCCAACTATTTAGCAAACTGAGCCAGGCCCTGATGGTTTCAGGAACGTGCCCACCTCCATCTTTCCACTAGACCTATCCAATTCCTTCATATGTTTTAGCCTCCGGCCCCCGCTTGAGGCTTCAATCTCCGGTCAAGGTAGGGTTTCCGCCTTTTCATCCTCTCCCAGGTAGACAATCCACCTTCTGCTTTTGCAGAAGCCAAGATGGCTCCTGAGTGGCTTTTCCACCAAGCCCTACATTGGTCCCAGCCAAAGCTTTGATGAAAGGCCACCCCGGGAGGAGCCCTTGGCTCCGAGACTCAGCTGGGAGGCAGGAAACATTGCTCCCCGCATTGCTCATCAGGACTCCCCTCCACCAGGCCAAACGTTCACCGCTTGCGGCCTGCAAGTGGATCTTGCTCTTAGTCCACCGAAGGCCTTTTGGAGTGGAAGTGCTGAGCTCGTCCAAGCTCTCCAGCGCATGTCCAGGCGGGATTCCTTGCCCGTTGTGCTCAGCGAATGAATTTGCCTTGGTTGAAGCTCCTTGCTTCAGTCCAGCTCCTGTTAGGAATGCGCGTCTTGAGACTGGCCTTTCCTGCTCATTCCAGAGGTGCCGGCAGAGCGGGAGGGAGGGAGGGTGGCGGCAGGGATAATAAGCCTTCCCTTGTCTGGGAAGCATTGGGACACAAGCGGCTGCTGCCGCCAGAGGGAGCTTCCTCCCATCCAGTTCGAGTGTCCATTTTTGCCTTCAGCGCCACGTCCGCTTCCTAGACCAGCGGTCTCCAAATTTGGCCACTTTAAGACTTGTGGGCTTCAATTCCCAGAATTTCTCAGGCAGAGCATGCTGGTTGGGGAATTCTGGGAGTTGAAGTCCACTTGTCTTAAGGCCAAATTTGGAAGCCCCCATCTTAGCCAAAGAGGCCGGGAAAGCTCTAATTCTGCTCCATCTTCCTTCAAAGATTGATTCAACGACCGTCATCTCATTCTGCATTCTGTTCTAATTTTCTGTTTGTGTTCTGTGATTTCCCTCCCACCCTCTTCAAACCAGCCCCAGCTTGCCTCCCCTGGTGCCTGGCCTGCCAAGTGATGCTTCCAGGGCTGTGAAGAACGACGTGAGGTCAGTGCGCTCCTCCTCTATCCCCCCACCCACCCCCCACA
>JANHFN010042689.1:0-11880 GCA_032468175.1 Toxicocalamus goodenoughensis
GTGGGGGGGAACATGGACTTTCAAATTTCCAGAGTATGCTTGAGAAGTATTTAAATAAAACAATTCACTTTATAGTTCAATTATGTTCTAAAAATGTTACAAAAGCAGATGAACAAACTATTTAAGAAATTGGAAAAAAGATGATTAATTCAGAGGTGCTATTATGTGTAGAAAGTTACCAAATCACTGAGGCAACTTCACAAGTACCTAACAATGCAAAGAATTTAACTGCAATTTAACTGCACTACTATTATGATGATGGTATAATTACAAGCCTTCCAGTGTAATTGAAAGAAGAGTTCCAAGTAAATCTGCAATTCTCAAGAAAAAAAGTCTGGGACTTTTTCTAAATGGATACTAACAAGGTTGAGAATCCCTTAAGAAAAGAGAAGTTTATAATTGCTTGATAGTTATTCCAGAGAAGAAAAAGATTTTATTCTATGAGAACACTCCCTAGTTAACCTCCCTTGGTTTTCTGTTATTTTCACTTTCCTTTGTATTTTATATTCTGATAAACTAATACAACTGGAATTAAAGTTATTTGTTTCACAGATTTCTGATGTTGATTTTCTGGTGAATAGACTCTCAGTTGAGAATTACTTCTATGTGTGGCTCCAAAACTTCTACTAAATCCCCAGATGTTTCTTTCATTGACCCTTGTCACATGAAGTGCAATAAGTAAGTGATATGAATATAACAATTACTAGACTACATTTTTGATCACTCATCAGTATATGATTATAGAAAATAAAAGTGTGAATTTTCTTACCCTGGGTTTCTGATATGGGGGTTGTTTTGATAATTCTTTCGATAGTACTTGCACCTGGAGTAGATGGAGCTAAAAATGCACCTAAAAAGCATATTTGTGAGATAATAGCACTGAAGTCAGGCAAAGAACTAAATGCATTAATCTGTCTGACTCCCCAGCTTAACACTGCGGGGATATCTTTGGTAATAAACTGCTTATATATGATCAGTTACCCATCAAGGATGTTTGTATACTACAGATTTACAATATTTATAATACAAAACAGCTGCTGTCATGACTTAATGAAGTCTTTTTTTCCTGAATGATATATCCTCAATCAATGATGGTTAGATCAGACTTTGAGTTGATAGCCACAGCCATTAAACCAATAGTTTCACTGAACTTCTAGATGTAGAAAGACCAATGCTGTGCAAGCTAGTTCTTATTTTCTAAAGAAAAAAATCAAATTGGAAGTTATGATACCTATCATCAATGCTTAACAGTTTATTAGAAAGTTAGGCTTGGAATGGAAAAAAAGAAGTTGGCTACTCATAATTCTCTTCCATGACACCTGTTCATAAAGAAAGGAATTTAAATGTCACTCCTATTGATTTTATCATTCTTCCATTTATCCATTCATATATATCAGTGAGTAATTTATAAAAACTAGAATAACTATCTCCTTATCAGATTTAGAATCATCCTCCTCATCTATTTACAGTCAGAAAACAGCTCTCTGTTGATAATACATATAACTACAGGGAACACCAGAAAGGTAACAAACAAGTCCTATTTTTTTTCTGAATGAATTAACTGTTCCTATACACACACACACATACTTTTAAAGTGTGTTTTAAAGGGAAACCTTGACTATTACTTCCTAAAAAGCAATGTCTATTTTACTGTACATTTCTGGAAGTTTCCGGTGACAAGTGTGCTCCCAGGAGACTTTTCTCATATTCTGACCTCTTGATGGAATTTGACAATCATTAACTAGGCCAATATCAAATAGCCAATCAACAAGTCGTTTAGAATGGGCAGCACAATAAGACATGTGGCTATTTCTTCCACAAGGAAAAGGCATATTCAATATTGCAGTCATTTATGTCTTCCTTAACATGCATGGCAAAACAAAGTTCCCCATTTGCTACTCAGAGATTGCAGTAGTTGATGGAAAGGTGGTGTGAATAATTTTCTGAAGAATCAATATCATTAAAAAGTTGGAGGAAGAGGGTCAGGTCTTTTGGAAGATCAAGATCAGTATTAAAGATACACCACTTCATTTTTAATAATCAAATCAGATCAAATATTGCAGTGAGCAAGGACAGTATCTAATGTTGTTCCTTCAGGATGATTGAAAACTATCCAGAAGGGTCATGGGGATTATAGGTCCATTATTGATGCTTGATTAGAACCAGGATTTAAAACAGCAGTGCCTTATGCATACCACGAGACAAACTGCTTCAAATTCTAGATATAACAGAAAATTAAAATATCTGTAGAGTATTTATATTGTCTTAGCTATCAGAAGATGAGCTACTTTGGTATAAAGAGAAGTAGAAAATGAGAAATGAGTGTGACACACATTTGCCACTTGGTTGCTTCCAGGTAAATGCCAAGCCAACAAGGGGTATCTTCACATAGAAGCAAGGTTTGATGCCCCTTCAAATCCATCCTTATTATTCACATAATAAGAAAACGAAATGTAATTCATATTCAACAAACAATAAAGAAAAGTAAAATGAAGACTCAGCCTTCCATCCTTCAGTAAAATGAAGATCCAGATTTTGGGGACCAATATGTAAATAATGATGACTTTGTAAACTTCCCAGAGAGTGCTGTAAAGCACTATGGGGTAGTATGTAAGTCTAAGTGCGAAAGGGAAAAAATTCTTCCTGATTACTGAATATTGCATTAACATTCTGTGTTTAATATCCAACTAACTGTTTCTGATTTTGAGGAGAGGAATACGCTTAAGACTTTTTCTGGCAAAAAAATATTTATTCTATAAAGGTGTTTTTACCAGCTATTTAAATAACAAAAAATATCATTTACACAGAGTAGCTAACCATAATTAATTTTAAGACATAAAAAGGGGGTTAGGAACTTACCACTTGTTTCTTCAGGATGAGCTATTTAGAAAATAAAATTAAATAAAATTATATGTAAATGATATCATTTGTATTAATTGTCAATTCTATTATAACACATCGTTAAAATCTGATGATTGCAACTAAAATGTGATAGTGAACTGAATTTTCTCAAAAACATCATGAAGGTCAGTGTGAAGTCAGAATGGAAGGAAAGAGAGAAGAATAAAATAACAAAGGCAGAAATATGTTAACTTACATTTCCCAATTTTGAACATTCCCACAAAATAAGAGAAATCCAATGCCTGACATTTTCCATATGTGATTTTGTTTTGGGACTAATGAGGAGTGGCCATTTCAGTACACATATCCGCACTATAATATGCATCTGAATAATTGGCAGTTAAAACTCATTTACACTTTAAGTAAAATGGCAGGCTTTCCTAACATGGATTTCTCCAAATGGAATGGGGCTGAAGTTCTCAGAAGCAAGATAAACTATCTATAGAGCTCAAAGTTCTGTAATATTGTTCAAGTCTCTGGACTAAGGGTCATGCTTGAATGTCTATTCTATTTTAATGTAACCCTCTTGAATTGTATAAATTGTTCTTAATTCCTGTGCAAAAAGTAAACAATTATAATTTATATATTTATATATATCACACAGTCAGCCTGAATTTGGCATTTATGTCCATCTTCTGAATCCTTTCCAAGGACTTGGCATCGGCAGATGTGGATGTTTGATACTGTTGCAGGATATCAGCTCTTCTGAGTAAAGCTGCCTTTTGTAGTTGACTAATGGGGAATTTGTCATCACTGATGGTGTTCAAATGGCACTACACTTCCTTTCTTTTGCCATAGTTAATCTATTACTTATTATTTAATTGATTATTTAGTTTAGTTTACTTATTATTTGCAAACAATAATTTTTAAACTTCTTGGAAAAATTATAGATTGAGAGTACAAACTTACTGGTAAAGTCAGCTCTTGGCAATGGAGTTGTGAAATCCTCTGATAAGAAAAAAAATCTATTAGTTTTTGCTCAATATCCTTAGATAGTAGTTATGAGTTATTTGTAAAAATAATGAAGGTGGAATACAAATATGTAAATAAAGCTCAGTTGTTTGCTCTGTTTTTTAATTGCTTTTCTATCAATAGCCATAGAAGATCCTTCCAATTCGTTGTTTTCTCAGTTCTCAACCTTACCAACTTTAAAATATATGGACTTCAGCATGCTGGCTAGGGAATTCTGGGACTTAAAAGTTGCCAAGGTGAAAAATACAGCTCGAATAGACAGACCTATTATACTATACTGAATAAAATAATTTCAATATGGCCAGAATTAGGATAGATAAATTGTGAAAATATTCCTGTCCATTTGGAATAAGAGCTTTATAAGCTGATAAAGAAACAAAGGAAGTCACTTTCAGTTTAGGGATTTATAAGATTCCTTTGATGTATGATGTGATTCTACATAATGAAGAGGTGAGGCTGATGTTGATGAAGGTAAAAATAACAATTAAAAAAATAATAAATACATAAATAAAAAGAAAACAAACAAACAAACAACAATCCCCCTCCTCAAATGGCATACTCCATAAACCACTAGGTCTTTTTCTGCCATCAGTTTTCTATGTTTCTGCAGCATATCTGCAGATATCTGCAGATAGAGATTGTTTCATAAGCAATCTCACAAAATTACTGTTGTGTATCCAGCCATTCATAAAACCAGAAAACAAATTAGGGGAGAATGTTCTTTGTCATTGCTATGTTCCACTATCCTACAGTTTCAGGTTGCATTTTCTGGGTTGGCGAATAAAGCATTCAACTGCAATTATGTTTTGTGTGTTTTAAGGACTAATTAGCCCAAGTATTTCTTCTCATAAATAACAGTAATTTTGGATTTCAGATCCAATTTTGAATGCTTTGTTTGTGGTATTGGGCCATGCAAAGTATTTGAAAAAGTCCCAGTGATAATATATATTAGACTGAACCAGCAGAAAGCTGTACAGAGACATGCAACATTTATTTTGGATTCACCAATAAGATGAAGTGATATGGCATACACATTTGTGCTGAAACAGCTGGGGACATTTTTCAGAGCAGCCTGTGTGAACTTTGTAAATGGTCCATTTGTTTTAATATTCTGAGTAATAATAACACAAAATTGTTAATGTTAAACCCATCTTGCAAAATACATCTAGTAAATGTGTGACATAACCTTCTTTGTGAAAGAAATTTTCTGTGCACCATCTTCAACTGAAGGCCAAGGAGGTTAACATATGTCCAGAAGTTCAAAATGGAATAGATTAAGAACTCTGGGGTTGAAGGAGGCTCAGGGCTGCACGTTCTTACTCTAGAAAATTCTACAAGTCTATTCTTCCTTGCCAAAATTTGAGAGTTCAAAAAGAACTGCAGAAGAAGCCAGAATATTCTCTTGTTGCTTGCACACTTCCTTCTCTTCCTGATCACAGCGATAGCACAGTCCTGATGACATGCTATCAAGGGAGGAAGGAGTATTGCTAAAAAGCCCTTTCCCAAATCTTCTTCTAGTCCTAACTGGAAGGAGGCAAAGTGGAAAAGAAATTACCCTGTATTTGAAAATTAATTATGGCATCAATTCTGGCAACATCTTTGACTATTTATAGTTTTGAAAAATGGTCAGCCTTCCCAACTGAGATAAGGTGATCGTTGTGTAATTTCTTTCCATGGGATTTAATGCTGGATTGAAGTTTATCTCAAAAGAAAAACAAATCTAAATCTGAAATCAAATTGCTAGAGTTCTGATTTCCGAGATTAGGCAGAGAAATACAGACATGTATAATAAAGTAAAATGTGAGCAAAAAATGCCCCTTGGTAGGAAAACATAGCAGCAAGTGTGGTCAATGTCTGGAATATTCTACCTGACTCTGTGCTTTCTTCCCCAAACCCCAAAAACTTTAACCTTACACTTTCTACTATTGACCTCACCCCTTTCCTAAGAGGTCTGTAGGGGGCGTGCATAAGCGCACCAAAGTGCCTACCGTCTCTGTCCTATTGTTTCTTTTAGTTTTCTTATATGTACCAATTTCATGTACTCATAGCTATGTTTTTTCTTAATTAAATAAAACAAATAAAAATAAAATAACAGAATAGTGGAAGGACAGGACTTGAAGGTCTTCTAATCCAGCCTCCAGCTCAGGCAGGAAACCCTTTACTGTTTCAGACAAATTGTTATCTAATCTCTTCTTAAAAGCTTCCAGTGCTGGAGCATCCACATTTCTGGATGCAAGTCATTCCACTAGATAATTGTTCTCACTGTCAAGAAATTTCTCCTTAGTTCTAGGTTGCTTCTGTCCTTGATTAGTTTCCATTCTTCTTGTTTCTTGTCCGCCTTCAAGTGCTTTGGAGAAAAGGTTGACTCCCTGTTCTTGTGGTTACCCCTTAGATATCGGAACACTGCTATCATGTCATCCCTAGTCCTTCTTTCATTAAACAGGATCAGTAGCATGCTTACCAGAGGTGGTATTCCGCAGGTTCTGACCAGTTCTGGAGAACTAGTAGCAGAAATTTTGAGTAGTTCAGAGAACCGGCAAATACCACCTCTGACAGTATCCTTCCCCTGCCACACCCACCATGCCCACAGAACTGGTAGTAAAAAAATTTGAATCCCACCGCTTACCTCCTACATCATAAAATGCAATGAAGCCTTGACCTTCTACATTGGACTGTCTGTATAGTAGCACGGTCAACTGGCCTGAATAAGAGAAAAGTGTCTTTTCTCCTTCACATAGTTTCCCAAGTAGAGTTGACCTCTCTGGCTCTCCCTGATAGACAGCAATATATTCAGTAGCACAGTCTAAGCTGAAGAGGAAAAAATACACAACAGTAATCATGGACCGGAAAACAGAGCATCATTGGGGAAAAAACACTCTGGTTTCCCCTTTCATGCAAGAAGGCCAACAAAATGGCAAGGATTGAAATGACTGAATGATATTTGAAATGAAAATGCTTACTTTATATAATTAAGGTTTAGTCTTATTGGATGACGCTCAGGGGAGTTAATTCTCCAGACACACTTTTCACTTCTACTGCCTCCAGTATAATATGGGCCAGAAAATGAGCCTGTAGCATCTGAAAATGTGCTGCCACACCCAGCTACAGCTATAAAAAACAAACAAAAAATAAAAACAATAAAAATGTCATATTTCATCATATATATTAAATTATATAATATCTATTGTACAACTCTATAAATATTATCGTGAAACTTTATACATTAGCTTATTTTAAGAATTGTGAATTTAATATTAATTGATTAGTACTTTGGTTTCTGTATATATTTAATGGAATATATCATATCTAAAACCTCTTAGCAAAAACACAACTACCAGCTGTACTATCATCTGAAGCTGTTCCTAAAAGCACAGGTTTTTAATCACATTTTTCATTTTTTTAAATCTTATTGTTTCTTGTGCCTTACAATTTTGGTCACTGGTCTCATGATAATCAGCACAAGCAGAAAGTTGACATAGACCAAAATTATTATATGAAATGAAATCATTAGGGCACAGCTATAAGAAATAAAAGTCTGCCTTTTCCTGGGCATGTTTTATTTTCTATGATCTTGCATGTCTTATAATATTGGCTATATTTGAGTCTCCCATTTTGAAATACAGAATTCATGCTATTGGCAGCACAGTAAAAGACTGGGGAAATAAAAATGTCTGGAAGCAAGGAAATTCAAGGCATTCTGCCATAGGCACTTTTAACGAATTAAAAATGTGCAAGTAAAGCTCATGTATACCTTGTGGGTATTTGCATGTCAATTGCTTGATGGGAAATTATTGTCCTAAAAACTGTTCTACAAGGTTGGCCAAGGTTAGTCAAAACTAATTTTTCTGAATTATAGAACATAGATGATCTACTTACCTGTTGAGAAAAGATCACTTGGCATGGGGGTTACTCCTTTAAAAAGAAGGTGAAAAAAAAAGAGGGGGGGGAGACAAAGATGAATTATTTTGCTGTTACCTCAAATTTGGTGGAAACTGTGTTTTGGATTAGTTTGATCATATTTATGATGTTTATGTGTTTGTGACCTTTAGGAAGTCAACCATTAAAGGGGCAGCATAAATTTCTCTTTACTAAAACTCTCCTTGCTGGCCTATCATCAGCAGAGAACTGAAAGCTTTGAAGACTTACACAAATACATTTTCCAGGAAACTTTAGTCACAGACATGTTCACCCCAGTAACTTCCAAATTGGGCTCTATTGTAACAAGTTCTACATGGGGTTGCCTCTGAAGAGCGTCTGGAATTTTCAGATGGTGCAGAATGCAGTTATGTGTGCTCCTAAAATCACACATATCACACCTCTGCTCCATGAGCTGCATGGTTGCTAGTTCAACCATGTTCAGTTTTAAACATTAAAGTTCTTCATGTCATAGTACTGGTTATCCGAGGGACCAGCTCTTCCCAACTACATTTGCCCATTCCATTAGACCTGGAAGAAATTGCATACTTCGGATCCTGTCTGTTAGGGACGTGAGCCTTCTCAGCCATGGAGCATGCTTAATAAAACATTCTCCTCCTGAAGTGAGGTTAGCTCCATCCTTTTTTTATGTTACATAAGTCTTTCAAGACATGGTTTTGTTATTAGGTCCCAGGGAACTACGGATATCTTAAGATTGCCGTAATATACCTAAAATAAATACATAAAATATATTTGAAGTGGAATCTTTGTAACTCATGGGGGAAAAATACAACATTATTCATCCCCATGCATTGTACTCAGATGTTTGGTTTGTAATTAATTATGTTTATGGAGAAAATAAGATAAACATTTTTAATCTGCAGCTGTTGTTTACTTGAGAAAAATCTAACTCTTGCACCAGGAGAATTAGAATAGACAGAATAGATTTTCTACACCTTTTAAAATGTTCACTCCTTGCAGTGCAGTGAATACCTTTACTTTATTGACTAATAGTCAAATACATTTTTATAAAAAAAATAGAACAATACAATGCTGATCAGGTTAAGGACAGAAGAAGTCTAAGACTCTTATAGAAAACCCTTCTGCTAGATGATGATCAGGGCCATCACTTCCTGATGGCAAACACAATCAAACAATCTTTACTTTACTATTCTCCTGGAAATTTCAGGTGAGAGATTTGCATATGTACTTAAGAAGAAGTACATATGATCAATCTAGTGGTGGGATTCAAAATATTTTACTACCAGTTCTATGGGCATGGCTTGGTGGGCATGGCATGGCTTGGTGGGCATGGCAGGGGAAGGATATTGTAAAATCTCCATACCCACCCCACTCCTGGGGGAAGGTTACTCAAAATCTCATTCCCTCCCCACCCCACTAACTTGATTTTCAGCTCTGTTCTCCTGTGCATGGCAACAAAGGAAGAGCCAGCCCAATCAGCTGGTACTCGGGAGGCAGAGAATAGATGGGGGTGGTATTTGCCGGTTCTCTGAACTACTCAAAATTCCCTCTACCGGTTCTCCAGAACTGGTCAGAAGCTGCTGAATACCACCTCTGGATCAACCCAGGCAGGAGAGAAGTGGGAGTACAGGTTCTGTGCACCAAGTACACGTTCTGTGCACCAAAGGAGATAATGGATTAGGACGTATGTTGCTGATTCCATAATTGACAACAAATGCAGAGGAGATATTATTAAATCTTCCCTTTTTTCCTTTTCTTCATCCTAAACGGAAATATCCCCATTGTAGCTGATATAACCAGCACTTGATTTTGCAACCTTTTTAGCCTGGGTTACAAGCTCATGAATCTGATGCATTTCGAAAGTAGAAGGCATGAGGAAAAGAACTGAATATTTGATTTTCGTAATCTGTTTAATATGAAACAATTGTTTTCCCGTTTATTCTGGCAGCATGATTCATTCCCAACCATTTAACCTGGTCATATTTATCAATGCTAAGGGGAAACAATGAAAAGTGTATATATTTTGCAATGTCCTTTCTTCTTTACCTACTTCACAAGGTTCATATCTTTAAAGAAAAAATGTGGCATTGAATCAATTCTATTAGTAGAAGAACAACACTTACCAGATACTGTAGATGCTGCAGAAAGAAAAGAAAAAAAACCCTTATTTAATATAGCAAACACATTGCTAAATTTTTCAAAATCCTGCCGCAGTCCCTTTCTTCTGTACCTACTTCACAAGGTTAATATCTTTAAAGAAAAATTGTGGCATTGAACCAATTCCATTAATAGAAGAACAACACTTACCAGATACTGTAGATGCTGGGGGAAAATATTTAATATAAGTAAACGCATTACTACATTTTTGGACAATACTTGTCCCAGTATTGGAAACCTATCATTTCTGTCATCCAACCATAACATTTCCCCTTTATGCAATTCCTGCCCTTTATTTAGCTATTTATTCTTCTGATTTGCATCCAGCCAAAATCCAAAGTGAGGCTCGTATAATCTGAAAAAATATTAATGGAAATCTAAGTGATGCTTATAAATATTGGGACATAAATATTGGGTATTCTTAATCACTTGTGTACTGTAAGTCAATCTCTTGATTGCATAGATATTCTTCCCAGATCCATATTCTACAGTAGCTTGAGTAATAAGTAAATTCAACCCAGCCTTTAAACTGGAAAACAAAGTGGCATTTAGTAGGAGCTATGAAATTGACTGACTGTGTATATGTGTGGAATTTAGACTAATCTACTTTACTTCTACATGTAGAACTATCTACTTTATTTGAGCTATGGGAATCAACTTCTGTTCACTTTCTGATCTCCCTGGCACAGTACCTGTAATATAAACCTTTATGAAAATATAGAAATGATTATATTCATTCAAGAAATATATATACGAAACCTTACACTATTGCTTTCTTCACTGTGTAAATACAATTCTCAAAGTCACATATTGAGAATGATAGCTGAACATTTCCAAATTAAATATTTGGTTGATTATAATGTGAGCTTTATTTTATACCAAATATGGCATGTTTCAATCCACTTTGAATCTTGGTAATGGCTATTAACTAATTATCATTTTTTTGACTTTATATCCTAGTGTATAAATATAGATATCATGTTTTGCATGTGATAACTATTGTAATTTATCAGCATCTATTGTTGGAGGAATTATAAACCTATCCTGCAAATAGTAATAAATGAGTGAGTTTTTCCAGTTAGGACTGTAAACCTATTGTGAATGGTAATAAATGAAAGAGTCCTTCCAGTTAGGAATGACACAGAATTTAGGTAAAACAATCTTCTCCTATCTAGTATAATAATTCTGATTGGTTAGAAATGATTGGAATGTTTATTCAAAGACATTTAGATGGATCCTGAGTTAAAGAAGCTTATGGCATTTCAATTTACAATAAAATCAGAATTGGTAAATAACCATGGAAAAGCAGTACACATATTTCTAAAATGTATACCATTTGTTTTCTATTAACTCAATTTGTTTAATTTCATTTGTCTTTTATATATTTAACCATTCTTACAATATATCTTGAGTAAAATAAAAAGAATATAGAATGTCTCATAATTAACTTTAATTACCAATTCTAAAATGGGGCCAAATCATTATAAGAGATTTTTATTCCTGGTTTCATTATCTTTACACAGCAATTCTTAACCATATTTCACCTGGTCCATTGAATGGGCACCAAAAGCATGGCATCCATCCAGCCCCAAGGAGCTGCATGGAGGTGCATTCTTCACATTGGGCAATTGTAGAAAAAAATAGGAAAAATTGTATTTACATTGCTACAATAAGGACAGGCTGGCACGATAAAATGTGGCATTTAAACATAAGTGCACTTTTATTTCACATGTTTGCTCTTTGTATGGCTGAGGGACATCTTATCCACATCTTCTGGCATAAGTTAAGAAGACCTTTCAAGTGCTGACCAATGTTTTTTTTTAACATCGTATCCCATTCCAGCTATACCTTAGCTCCTAGTTTTGCTATCATGTTCAAGTTTGTGACTTTGTGGGCTTTTTAGGATAATAATTTAGATCAAATTATATTTCATTATAATTATCATTTATGGAA
>JANHFN010043163.1:0-11860 GCA_032468175.1 Toxicocalamus goodenoughensis
TGAACGCAAAGGACCCCAGACCCATCAAAGGGAGCACAGGGGACCCTCCCCACCTGTCCGTTCAGCTTCTCCCAAGGGACGCTGCAGCTCCAGAAGTCGCAAGCGTCGGTCAGCCTGCGGGCAGGGAAGGAAGGAAGGAAGGAAGGAAAGGAGGGAGGGAGGCGGTTGGCCAAAAGGGGCTTCTCGGGGGCAGGACCCCGGCGGAGGGAAACAGGCGGGGAGGAGGGCGGGAGGGGGGGGGGAGGCCTCCCAGGCTGGACTCTCTCCCCCTCCTAGGGGAGGAGATGCCAGCATCCAGATCCGAGAATAACGTGGCAGAGAAAATGGGGAGCGGGCAGCGTTAAGGGGTCTTCCGCACAGGCTCAGGGCCGAGGAAGAGGTTGCCCTGGGCGGATCCCGAGCGCCAAAGCGCCGCCCGTTTTCGCACTTACTGCAGCCGCGGAGAAGCGCCGCCGTCCCCGCAGAAGCAGAGGAACCGCCGCCCTCCGTGGCTCACCACGCGCAGCGGCGCCATGGCGGCCGCTCTCCCGATCGCCGCGCCAAGGGCTGTGGAGGGGGCGGGTCTGTGTGTGTGTGTGTCCCGCTCAGACCCGGCGTGGCAGCGGCGCCTGCCGGCAGAGGAGGCTGCACCGGCCGCCTCCGCCGGCCCTGCAGAGGGAGCTCTGGCCGCCGGCCGGCCGCGAAAGGAAGAAGCCATGTCGCCCGACGCGGCAGCCAACCCGGTGAGTGAGTCAGTGGCTCGGCCGTTGGGACGGGAGGGCAGCGGATCAAGGGACGCTGCAGCTCCGGAAGTCTGGAGCGAGCGAGGGGGGGTGGGGTGGGGGGACCCGCCGCGGTTGGGCAGCGATCCTGACCCGCGGCGTCTCTTCCGCGCTGCAGGAGTGCGCCTTGTGCCAGGCTTACGTGCGCCTGGCCGTGCTCGCCATGGGTAAGCCCTCCCTGCCCGGGGGTCCCGGGGGAGGGGGTGTCCTGGGGCCGCGCCTGGATGAACAGAGAAGGGCAAGCGGGCGGGGAGGCTAAGCCGTGCTGCCTTGAAGGTGGCTAGCCTGAGCCTCTTGCTTGTGCCCCTGCAGGTACGGGAGTGGCCTTTGCGGTTCTCAGGAAGCCCCTTCCCCTCCCCTGGAGCGCGCTCTTCTCTCTGGGTTGGTATAACGCGCTGATTTCCCCCCCCCCGCCGCCGCCGCCGCCGCCCTTGGGGGGTGGGATTGGGGAGGGGGCTATGATTCATTTGACTTCGGTTAATCTAGCAAGCCCATGAAAAACTCCCTAGGAGGCCCCTGAGCCAGCCTGGGGGTCTCGTCAGACACGAGCGTCCCCCTTTTGGCGTTTGCAACCCCAACTCTGATTGGGATGACCCCTTGGGAATTGGGAATAAAAGCGAGTAAAATAAAATAAAATAAATAAAATAAAAAAGCGAATAAAAACGCCGCCTTTTCCTCTTCTTGGGCTCCTGCAGCTCTGGTTGGCTTACCCACCTATGCAATTACCCGGAGGCAGCTGAAGAACTGTGCTAGTTGTGAGACTTCCAGACAACCCCCTCCCAAAAAAAAGTAGCCCAAAGGTGAGCAGTGGAAGGTTGGAGCGGTTCAAAGGCTGCAGCCATATTGCAAATCCCAACCGGGCAGGACACCGAAGGCTGTTTAGGAGAATCAATGCAACCACTTGGGGTTTCGTGCAATGTGTGAACAAGGCAGCGTCCTGCGTTGAAGTGTCGAGGTGCTCGTAGCCCTTCCCTTGGCAAAAGCTGGCAGATTTTATGCCCTTGGAATAAAGGACACTCTGGCTGGGTTGCAGCTCATACTTTTATTTGTTAATTGTATTTATAGATTTTGGATAGATTGGCTGCTCAACTCCTGCACAGATGAAGGGGGACAGAGTTTCCCCCCCCCCCAAAAAAAAAAAACCCTGCAAAGGCACTTCAGAGTAGCTGTTTAAAGATCATTTAATCATATCAATTTTCTAAAATGCAAATTCTCCGTCAAGGTAGTAAATCAAGAGCAGAGGGGGTGGACTAGATGCCCTTTGGAACCCTCAGAAGAAATCCCCGTCTGCTGAAGGAGTCCTCGAAGCCACCGGCTTGATTTTCATTTCTATGTGCTTGTAGGTAACCTCACCCAGTGAGGGCAAGAGGTGAAGGTGGTCATTCCCCAGCCAGAATTCGTTTAGCTCGCTTCCAAATCCCTTCTTATAGTCCGCCCAGTCCGGGAAAAAATCCACCGAGCTGTCCGACCACCTTTGGAAGACCTGCGGGTGACAGCCGGGCCCTTAACCTTCCCGCTGGGCAGGCCCCCAAATCAGAGGCTTTCTCTCTCTCCACATCCCTCCCTTCCTGAATGTTGGGGGGGTCTCCAGAGGTCCCACGGGGGTCTGCCATGGGCCCCCGAGAAGCAGACGAAACTCTTAACTTTCTCTCCAGGTGTTCCTGCCTCCCCTTTTTCTCCTGAGCGAAAGGGAAAATATTCCTCTTGAGCTCAACCTCGCCTGGGGTCTTGCCCCAGGAAGGCAGCCCCCCTCCCCTGCCTGGATGCCCACACAGGAGGCCAGCTGAGCGGGGATGAGCCGGGGGGGGGGGCTTGACCTTCTGGCTGAGGCAGTCCAAAACAACCCCCTCAATTTAAGTGCCCCTTCTTTGGAGCTCCATTCCCCAAAGTCCCCTGATCCCCCTCCTGCTGTAGAAACACACACACACACACACTTTTTTTTTCTTATGACTGTAACTTCCCATCTCTCGTCTGTCCTCCACTGAGCCAACCAGGCAGACTTCTCACCTGGGCAGGTGGACTCTGCACCTTGACAGGTTGCGGCCATCAGGCAGAGCAGGAAGAGCGCTGCCTGCTTGCCGGCTCTGCCCATGGTGCCAGCTGGGCTCCGCCTGCCGCCTGCCCTGGACCCTCTCTGGCTTTCATCTGCTGCTTTTGACTTCCTATCCCAAGGTCAACGGTTACAACACCCACCACTGATTCCTGGTTGATCTCGACAGACTGACTGGCCTCACACGCTGCAGGTTCCATGATCTGAATCGTCCCCGTTTCTGGAGGGAGCCCGGCTCATCTTCCCCGAAGCAAAGCCACAAGGGAAACCTTGGGCTACTCCCAAAGCCCTGAAACACCAGGTGGAACTCTTTCCCTCCTGGTTGGTGGCGAGCAGCATCGGATTTCTCATTCAGAAGAAGCAACCAAGGGCCGAAGGGCCAAAATTAGGCCAGACCTCAAATCTGGGGACACCTGTCCACCAAGTAAACAACCACACCTGCGATGACCCAGGGTGGGATACAAAACAAACACAGTCACAGAAAACAGGTGAAGCTCCTTTTATTCCTTCACTTTGCTTCCAAGCTCCGAATATATTTGGCAGAAGACAAAAAACTCCCACACAAACAGTTACAAGAAGAAGGAAAAAAGCAACACAAACTATGCAGGATAAGGGCTGGAGGACGTCCATAGATAGCAGAACATACACTGGGAAGGACACCAAACTCGGAGAGGAACCATAAACTAGAGATATTTCCATGCTTTGTTTCCAGCATTCGCCTGTACGCAGGTCTATACTCTTATTCGGTTGTCACAGCTGCAGCCCATAAAGAGGATCAAAGCCCTCTCCTCCCCCGTAGACCACGTCTCTCCTTTATCCTCTCCTCCCTGCATGCCCTAGGATGGAGAGGGGACGGGTTTGTGTCCTCCTCTGACTGCCCAGCTGGCCTCTGCCCTTCCCCAGCCTCCTCCACAACCTCCGGAGCCCCGCTTCCACTCCCTGTCAGCTGTTTCTCCTCTCCCTCGGAGTCAATCTCCACCAGGGGTATGACAACACCGTAACTTTCCTGATTGTGTAGATATTTGGGCGACACGGCTGAAGGACTAAAAGCAACAGGCCGAGGAGAAGGTTTGTTTCGGGGGCTTGAATCCCATGAAGGAAAAAGTGCAGACATGGAGATGTTTTTGCCATGACAACCATCCAAGAAATAGCCAGGAGATGCTCCCTTCCTCAGCCTTTTGGCCACTAGAGACTCTCTCCTTTGTGAAGAGATGTTGGCTGTGAGAAGTCTGCCTTTCTGCACCTGAGTTCAAGGGGAGCTGCGTGCACAAGGCCTGACTGTTCACACCCAGCAGCTCACCTGCCAGCAAGTGGCGAAGCATCAGGTCCCCTCCAAGCAGCCTTTCGGGAGCAGCTCCCTTTTTGGGCTTTATTCTCCTCAAACGACAGGCGCTCCACCTTCCTTCAGGCAGCAGGAGAGCAACAGTCGGTGGCTGAGATGGGCTGGCACCTTTATGGGCACTGGGTCTAGTCAGGCCCCTGGTTTCACCACAACCCGGAGTGGGAAAGTGACGTTTGACCTTCAGACCTCCAGGACTTTGTGCAATTAAAGTTATTTTGCTCGTGAACCCTTAAAGTCATCAATCGGACAATTTAATAACTTCTCAACTAGTATTTCCAGATTTTGCCTCTTCCAGGGCAGGGGATGAAACAGGGTGCATTTCATTGTGTTTCTGAGTAAGAGCATTTTATTTATTTTGAAATTAAGAGGTGCTCGAGAGCCCCTTTGGTTTACTGCTAGAAAGGTGGGGGACTTAAGAGGTTCTGCTGGGCTGGTGCCCAGAGAGCCAACAGCCTCTTCCCCCCCCCCCAGGAGTGCCAGGTTGAGCATCTGTGAGGGAGGAAGGACCACTGGACCCAGGAATAGCAAGATGGCCAGCACAGCTGAGGGGGGCAGCCTTTTCAGGAGAGGAATGAGGAAAAGCACAGAGAACTGTTTAGCTTGCTGAGTTTTATTTACGCTTTATTTGACAAACAAGGCTTGGCGTTTGCCCTCTTCCTGCTGGTGGCAGGAAGGCAGCCACCAGCAGAGGCCTCTTCGGCAGAGATGGGGTCTTCCTCCTTTCCCAACTTGGGTGGGGGGTTAGCTGACAAGGACCCTCTCTGCACTAGGTCTTCACTTCTTCGCGTTGGGTCCTCAGCAGGTTGCTGTGGAGTGAAGAGAGAAGAACTGGTCATCCGAGGAGGAGGAGGAGGAGGAGGAGGAGGAGGAGGAGGAGGAGGAGGAGGAGTCCTCTGATGTCCCATTGAGCCCTTGGTCTGGGTTTAGCATGGAAACATGACTTGAAATGAAAGAAACTTCTGTCCAGGTCTTCCAAGGAGAGCTTCCACTGACCCAGAAGGGGTGATTGCGAAGAACCAAAGAATTATCTTTCAGGACGATGGGCAACATCTCTTCAGTTATCCCCAGTGAGTTGGCAACTTTCCTGAAGTTTGCCTTCAGAGCCTTTCCTTTAGGTTGTCCCCAAACACTCAAGGTGGATCTACTGCCTAGATGAGGCAAGCAGGGAGAAGGCTGGTGGGGGATTGGCTGGATGCCTCAGGGATGGAGGGAGGCTGCTCTGGCTCCACCCCCCCCCCCCAAATTCCCTGGTTGAACTTCTGGGATAGTTGAAGAGAAAGGGGGGAGATCTAGATGCACAGGAGGGAGGGGCTTCCCCTGGGGAAGAGATGCTGGGGGGCAGGAGGGGGAGAGGGGTCGCCAAGGAGGTCCCAGCTGTCACCCCAAGGATGGTGATGTAGGTGGCTCTTTGGGGCAAGGAGCAAAGGGAGGGGCCTGGCTTTGATGCCAGCAACATTAGGAAGGGCGAGGACAAGGAGGAACCCCAATCAGCCCCACACCCAGCTCTCTTACCAGCAAGTAGCAGAAAGGTGTCCTTGTTGTCGGAACCCCACGAGATGTAAGCGATGAAGTATGTACAATAATCTGTTTCCACGAAGTGAACGGTGAAGGGAACCTCTGCAAAAAGCAGGGAGAGGCTGTTTAGTCCACTTTGGAGCAGGAGACCTGCAAGCCCCCTCCCCCCCGCCTCTCCCAGAAGAAGCCAACGTCCACCCTTGGAGGCCTCGGCCCTTGTCCTGCTCCTTTCCCTGCCTTGGGGAGAGGAAGGGTGCTTCTCCTGGACAATCTCAGTCCCTGACCTGCCTAATGGAGTGGTTTCCCTGGGGGAACTTGGGGTGTCCAGTTAGGCAGGAAACCGTCCCTACGTCACTACGTGAAAACTCCTGAGTCAGTAAGTCTGGATGGAGGCAGGAGGGAATTCCCCACTCACCGCTGTTTACATAATCCCCAGGCTGGCCCTGTTTGGTCAGTACCTTCTCTTTATTGCATTCACAATACCTGAAAAGAAAAGGGAAGGTCTCAGAGGGACCCAATCCTGGCCCTCTTTGGGGGATGGGAACCCTCAGCCAAGGCAGCCAGGCTGGTCCTTATGGTAGCTCCCAAAACTTATGCAGGAATTCTAATGCTGTACTTCAGATTTCCATTGGATTGGGCTAGCAATCTGAATGGATGGAAATCGGTAGAAGCCACCTGTCCAGTAGGAATGGTGAGAAGAGGATACCAAGCCTTGGCAATCTAGGAAAAGGAGAAAACAGGAGATTTCCTTAGCGCTGAAGGCCCTGACCCAAATCTTGCCTGCCAGACCTGGATAAACCATTTGTAATAAGAGCCAACCCTTGAAATACTGATGATGTTCCCTAGTTGGGTCATGAAATGTCTGCCAGCCATCCAGACAGCACCAGGGACCCCAGAGTGCCCGCCTGGGGTCCTCCTCCACTTAGAGTTGGGAGGAGAAGAATTTCCTTCCAGGAATCCCAGCTCTGACCCTTCGGCTATTGAAGTTTGGCATGATGGGAACAACCAGTGCGGCTCCCAGCCAGTAGATCCCAGCCAAGAGAAGGCTGCCCAGCAGAAGCTTCATGGCTGCAACCCTTATGCCCCTCTGGCTGCACAGCCTCGCCCCTTGCCCCTTTTATCCTCTGGAGGTTCCTCCACGTGAATCCACCCTTGTCCAGGAAGCTTTCGAAGGAGGACGGCACGGACCGTTGACAGTCCCGAATGGGCCCCGGCTGGCTGCCCTTCGGAACACATCCGGATGGGACGTTCCCTGCAGAGAACGCTTGGGAGCATCGCCTTCCTTTCCAAGCAGCCTGGGTGGGGGGTCACAGTCTCGCCTGGAAGAACCCAACTGCACCCTCCCCGACCTGTATTCTTTGCTCCCCAACATTCCTGTTTGACTTGCTGAGGATGAGTGGATGGAGAGAACCGGAGGAGGAGGAGCAAGACCAAGAGAGGAGGAGGAGCTTCCCTTTGGCCACAGATGTTTAGGGTCATGGCCTCCCAAGAATAAGAGATTGGGGGGGGGCTCTGCTGCGCCCCAGATTCTGACCTGTGTGTCTCTTCCATGCTGCAGGATTATGCCTTTTGTGAGGCTTTCGTTCACCTGAAGGGTGGTCACAATCACCATGGGGGTACCATGAGTATCCATGTGTGTGTGTGTGTGTGTGTGTGTGTGTGTGTGTATCTGTGTGTATGTGTGTGTGTGTGTGTCCTTGGGCTGCACCTGGTGAACGGCAAATAGGGGGAGGCTAATCCATACTGTCTTGAAGGTGCTGGCCTGAGCCTCTTGCTTGGACCTGTGCAGGTACTGGAATGGCCTTTGCTGCCCCTCCCCTGGGAGCTCTTCACTCTGGGCTGGTTTTTCTAGGGAACCCTCTCCCTCCCCCACCCCAATCCCAGAGGTGAACTGGCCTTTGGGGTGGGGTTGGGGATTCCAGTTGGAGCTGGTAATAAAGATGATTTTGGTGGCCTCTTTTTCTTCTATAGCCAGCTAGGCAATGTGTGATGACCCAAAGGGGCGTGGCACAAAAGCAAAAAAGTCACAAAAAAGTAGGTAAAGTCCCTTTAATTCCTCCAACTTGGCCCCCAATGTCCAGTTATCATTGGCTGGAGAAGAAAACTCTCCCAAGGGAACAAATTTCATCCGAACCCAAAGTACATCTAAATTATAAATAAAAAACAAAACAAACCATGCTGCAGCAATTATTGAGATAGGGCAGGATAAGGAATTGCAGACTTCAAAAGATAACGAAACACACACGTTTGGGAGGAACCCAGAACCTAGATAAGACTCAACAAATCAAGATAATTCACGCTTTGCTTCCAGCAAATTTGCTGTGCATAGTTTGCCTTTTTAAACAGTTTTCCCAGCTGTAGCTAATGAAGGGGATCAGGGCCCTTTCCTCCACCGTAAACCACACAATTCACATTGCTCCCTTCTCCGACCTCCCTGTGTGCCCTAGGATGAAGAGAGGGTGGGTCTGGGTCTTCCTCTGAATGTCCAGCCAACTGTGCCTTTCCCCAGTTTCCTCCACAGCCACCAGAGCCACATTCCCACTCCCTGTCAGCTGTTCCACCTCTCCCTCGGAATCAGATTCCAACAGGGGCATGACACAATGACCCAGAGGCAGCTGAAGGAGCATGCTGGGTTATGGGGCTTCCAGCGCCCCCCCAAAGTCAAGCTATGCCTGGGGGGGTTGAACCCTCTTTCCGTGCAGAAGGTTAAAGGCCCATTTTGATGCCCTAGGGAATGTGGGGTCTTTTCCAGTGTTTGGTGGGATTTGTCTTCCCTTATACTTTTCATCCCAGGGAGTTTTGCTCCTGGGCCTGCCTGGATGAGCCCCCTGGGAGGGTACCAGGCCTGATCCTGTGTCAAGAAGTTCAGAGCCCCTCCCAGGCAAAGTCCGGCAGCTTTTCTGCCCTTGGAAAAGTAAAGGACACTCCCAGACCTTCCGCTGGGTTGCAGTTCCTATATTCATTTATTGCTTTTACTTAGTTAACTTTTCATTCGTTGGCTCTCCAACTGCTGCGCACAGGAAGGGGGAGAGATGGAAAAGGTCCCCCAACTCTGCCAAGGCACTTGGGAGAAGCTGTTGAAAAGCCATTTAATCATGTCATTTTTTTAAAAAAAAAAATAAGGACTCCCTGTCAAGTAGAGCAGGCTTTTCCACAAATACCAGATGGTGCCATCTGCAAAAGGCGCCTCTCTTTGCTGTTGAGGTTGGAGGTATGGCAGCTGTTGCACCACCCCTTGTACTTCTGGGCATGTGGGATGTTTGGGGGGTGCTGTCGCTTGTCTCGGGTGGAGAAGGGCATGTTATGGTGCCTGCTCAGAGTGTCACCTGGGCGGGGTGGTGGAAAGAGAGGGTGTGGGTGCCCAGAAGGCCAGCCCAGGGCATCTTCAGGGCATCAGCTGTTCCTTGGCCTGACTGGCATTCCCCAGCTTGGGGAGGTTCATGGAGAAGGACTTTTTTCAGGGGCCCCCTGAAGTTGCCCACAATCAGCCGATATTTGATGAATGTTCGTTTTTGAAATAAACGCAGAAAATTAAGAACGTGCACCTCATTCTGTCCCCTTCCCTGGAAGAGGCAAAACCTGGCAACTGGAAAGAGGTTGAGAAGTTATGACATTGTCCGATTGATGACTTTAAGGATTCACGAGCAAAATAACTTTAATTGCACAAGGTCCTGGAGATCTGAAGGTCAAATGTCACTTTCCCACTCTGTGTCGTGCTGAAACCAGGGGCCTGACTGGATCCAGTGCCCATAAAGGTGCCAGCCCATCTCAGCCACCAACTGTGATTCTCCTGCTGCCTGAAGGAAGGTGGAGCGCCTGTCTTTTGAGGAGAATAAAGCCGAAAAAGGGAGCAGCTCCCGAAAGGCTGCTTGGAGGGCACTTGATGCTTCAGGGGCACCCATGGGTCAGAGCCCGACCTCGCCTTCCGGAGGACAGGGGAAACAGCCAATCTTATATGATTTTTTTCCACCTCCTGAGGTGGCTTCTAGGGTGTTTGCTCTTCTACACATTGTGTTACTTTTCATTTAATTCACATATGGGTGACAACAGTGGGAGAACAGGACCTGGGATACAAAAGGGCCAAACTTCTCAAATTCCTGTCTGGCTTTTCCAGGAGAACCCAAAGGCTGAGGAAGGAGGCACCTCCTGGTTATTTCCAATAAGTTGGCGAAGTAAAACCATCTCCAACCCTGGATTGAAATCAGACCATTTCCTTCATGGGATTCAGAAGGACTTGACCAAACCTTCTCCCTCCCCTGTTGCTTTTAATCCTTCGGCCATGTTGCTCACACTTCTACAAAATCAGGAATCAGGGAAATCACCGTGTGGTTGTTTACTTGGTGCACATGTGAGCCCAGACTGAAGTGTGGCACAATTTTGGCCATTGGACTCTTGGTTGCAAACTCCGAATTGGAAGTCCGATTCTGCTTACAACCAACCAGCCGAGAAAGAGCACCACTAGGAAGAGATTCCATATTCTAGATAGTTGTGCTGATCCAGTTTCCCCCCGCTGTGGCTTTGCTTTGGAGCAGTTTAATCTGTGCCCTATGCCCAGAATAAAAACCTTCAACCCACACTCTGCTGAGCTGTCAGCAAGTGAGGTCGGGGTGCCTGGATCAACAAAGAAACAGCTCCAATTCCAGCCTCTGCAAGTAAAAGCCAGAGAAGGCCCAGGGCAGGTGGCAGGCAGAGCCCAGCTGGCACCATGAAAGTAGAGATGGAAGAGAGCTGGCAAGCAAGCACCTCTCTTCCTCCTCTGCCTAATGACCACAACCTGCAGAGAGGCAGAGAAGTCCACCTGCCCAGGTGAGCAGCAGGCAGGTGGACTCTGAGGAGCACAGACCCTTAAGCTTCTCTAAGAGAAACAAAAACTGGTTATTCGTTCCAAACCTTCTACCTTTCCATAAGCAAAACTGGTTGTCTAGGAAGCAATAAATAGAGGCTCATAGGCAGAGACGCTGGGGGGGTCCTGAATCTGACCTCTTCCAAATCTAGCCCCCTCCCCCCGCCCTTATCACAAGGCAGGAGGATCATGATGTGAATGAAGAATGCTAGGACTGGCACAAGGAGGCAAGGGGCCTCCTTTCTTCCTGGCCCTCCAGCTGTGGAGATTCCCCCTCCCTTGGACTTAGCCATCTGCCCTGGTTTAAGCCTGCCCTGAAGAGAGGGGCTGGTGGAGGGGAGGGCTGCCTTCCCCCAGGGAAGAGAGCCTGGAAAGCTCACTTGGCCCTCTCTTAATGGGGGAGAGTGGCCTGGAGGGAAATTGGACCCAAAGGCAAGAAGGAAGCCAGGGAGATTCCTTTCCAAGTAATGTTGCACGCGCCTTGTATTTGTTTCTGGGTGCAGCTGTTACAATTGTAGTTATGTCACTCATTAATCCTTAAATCAGTCAGGGAGGAAGGACGACTCGACCCACAGGAGAGGAATGAGGAAACACGCAGAGAACTGTTTAGCATGCTGAGTTTTATTTACGCTTTATTTGACAAGCAAGGCTTGGCATTTGCCCTCTGGCTGGCAGGAAGGCAGCCACCAGCAGAGGCCCCCTTGGCAGAGATGGGGTCTTCCTCCTTTCCCAACTGGGGTGGGGGTGGGGTTAGCTAGTGAGGACCCCTCTCTGCCCTGAGTCTTCACCACCTTGAGTCTTGAGCCCTTAGCAGGTTTCTATGGAGGACAGAAGAGAGAAGAGTTGGTAATTGGAGGAGGAAGAGGAAGGGGAGGAGACTTTCCCTGATGCCCTGGTGAGCCCAGAAGTGCCAAGGACTAAAGGGTTACCTTGCCGGACCAAGGCTACAATCTCTCCTGTGACCCCTGCAGAGGTGGCATAGTCTCTGAATTTTGTCCTCAGCTCCTCCGTCAGGCTGTCCTGTTTGCCTAAAGGTTAAGATTGAGGGGTTCCAGCTTTGCCCCCAAAATTCCCTCGTTAAACTGCTGGGGAGGGATGGAGACAATCGGAGGGGAGAGGCCTAGGAGGGAGGGGCTTCCCTTAGGGCAGAGGTGGCTGCGGGAGAGGCAGGAGAGGGGAGGGGACAGGCCTCACCAGGAGGTCCCAGCTGGCACCCCAAAGATGGCGGTTGGGGGCAAGAAGCAAAGGGAGAGGGTCCCCCCTTGGATGCCAGCCATGTCAGGAAGGGCGAGACAAGGGTGTCTCCCGACCAACCCCCACCCACCCACCCAAATCCAGGCCTCGTACCA
>JANHFN010043201.1:0-11856 GCA_032468175.1 Toxicocalamus goodenoughensis
TCAACTTGTTTATGTGTTGATTGGTTTTACTTTTTTCTTGTTCATTTTTTTTAATTGTAAAATTAATAAAATTTGTTGTTTTTTTTAAAAAAGAAAATCTACACTAAATTCTTGAGGGTGAATTCAAATATTTGTTTCAGCATCTTTCCATTCATCTATCATCCTTGGCCAACAACAGCTACATTCAACCCCAACTGCTTGGGAAGATACAAAAATGAAAGAAAGTATTTTTTTTTTTAAAGATAAACTCTCAATTGAAATTAAATCATGTTGTTTTCTTTTTTGCTTCATGGTACCAGTCTGCATAAGGCAATCCAGCACCTGCCTTTCATGTTTCATTTTTCATAACTTCCTCATGTCAGACTTCTGTAGGCAGATTATCTACCATTTCAAATTCCCTACCTATTGATATTAGCCGGGGCAAGAGGTTAGGAAGTGGCATAACAAGCCTTTAATTATGCATTCCAAGAGGTAGGAAATCAGCTATGGCAGCTCCAAGCTGTTACAATTGAAGGGGGCCAAGCAGATCGGGTAGAACAAGGCTAATCCCATCTCTACTCCTACAAAGGTGGATGGAAGGAAATTGCCCTCATTGGAATAAGGCTGTACTGTAATGATATGTGAGAATGACCTTCTGCCTGGGAGACTATCCAATAAGATAAGAGGCTTAATGGAAAAAATAACTTAGGATGGACATGCTTTAACTGGTCAGGTGGTGAAAAGTGGTGGCAGGAAATTTGTACCTTCAGACTTGCAACATTCTGTTAATGTAGCCTTACAAAAAAAAAGTAGAATTAGCTCATCTAAGTTATGTTTCCAGTCTGGTTTATATGGGAAGGCTACTAAAGGCTATAGAAATGGGATGAAATGAAGAACAGTTTTTCTTCTCTTCTATGGATCTGTGGGTGCCCATCTTTTAAAACTCCTTTTGTATTTACACAGGAATATTGTTGATTTGTTCTCACTTTGCCCTCTTTGCTCTGTCTTCTTTTTGTGATCTTGGATTTCATGATTCTGCTCTGTCCTAGTTCCCCCATCCCATCATTCTGATTTTTTTAAAATCTGTTAATGAACGTTTATATTCAGTGTATTCTTAACTGATAGTGGTTCCTCAACTGCGTATCTTTCAACATTTAATCTTTAGGTTCACTCATTGATTAATCTTTTGGCTTAAATATCTGTGTGGAGTGGTATGACCCTCCTATTTTGCTGAGGTTTCTTTTATTGCTCTTTTATGTTATATTTTTTCTATTGCTTCTTTATTTTTTGCTCATTGTCTTTATTTAAATTTTAAATTTTCTCTGGATTTGTCTTCTTTTCATGCCTTAGTTTAGTTGTTTATTACCGGCATTATTATTTCTTTTTCAAAAACCTGATAGTTTCATTTTTTTAAAAAACTCTCTTCCTTTTCTGGGTCACAGATTTCAGGGTTAGATATCTTGCAACTTCTTAATTTTTTTGCAACCCGAATAGTCTCCCGGATTATAGCACCAAAATTTGGCTGCAAATCATCAAAAAAATCACTGGCACCATGTATTGCCAGATGCCGACAGGAAATTAAAGAGAGAAAGCCTGGCACACTGTTATTACTTCTTTACAACTACAGTCATAACAATTCTGTGAAAGTTTCCTTGTATCTGTCTGGAAAATTTGTATTGTTATGTTTTCAAACACAATATCCCTGGATATTGCAAATATTAATTCTGCAAGCAGGGGCATCACTAGAGAAATGTCAGTGGAGCTTCCCCCTTGACTTAGCTTGTCAGAAAGTCACAAAAGGTGATCACACGACCCTGGCATACTACAACCCTCATAGATATGATCCAGTTGCCAAGCATCCGAATTTGCCAAGGACCCATGATCAAGTGGCCATGGGGATGCTACAAAGGTTTTGAGAGTGAAAAATAGTCATAAGTCACTTTTTCCAGTTCCTTTGTAATTTCCAATGGCCACTAAGTGAATGGTTGTAAGTCAAGCATCAGCAGTGGTGGGATTCAAAAAAATTTACTACCGGTTCTGTGGGTGTGGTGTGGCTTGGTGGGCGTGGCTTGGTGGGCGTGGCAGGGGAAGGATGCTGCAAAAACTCCATTCCCTCCCACCCCCACTAACCTGCTTTCCAGCTCCGTTATCCTGTGCAAGGCAACAAAAGAAGATCCAGCCGATCAGCTGGGACTAGGGAGGCAGAGAATAGATGGGGGCGGGGCCAGTCAGAGGTGGTATTTGCCGGTTGTCCGAACTACTCAAAATTTCTGCTACCGATTCTCCAGAACTGGTCAGAACCTGCTGAATATCACCTCTGCTGTACTGTATACATTGTAACATCACAATTCAAGCTCTTCTTCTCACATAGTACACCAAGACCAAGAAAGGCAGGACAAGAAACAGTGGGTGGAAACTGACCAAAGACAGAAGCAACCTGGAATTAAGAAGAAACTTCCTAACATTGAGGACAATTAACCAGTGGAATAACTTGCTTCCAGAAATCATAGGCGCTCCATCACTGGAGGTTTTTAAGAAGAAACTAGACGGCCACTTATTTGAAATTGTATAGGTTCTCCTGCTTGAGCAGGGGGCTGGATTAGAAGGCCTCCAAGGTCCCTTCCAGCTCTATTCTATTCTATTCTAAAGTGCACTGTGCATTGCAATGTTGTGATTCTTGTTTTGCCCAATGCCCCCCCTTCCCAATGCCTCTGGACAGAGAGCTGGGCCATTTATTCTTTTTTTATGCTTAACACTATTAGGAAGTTTAACAATGAAACCCTACTTGAATTGCTTTGTTGCAATTAAGTCTTTAGTATATCCAAGGGCAAGCATTTAATTCTATATGCACAAGTACTACTTTGCTTGGCACCAGCTCTCACCTGGAAGAAATTTATTGTACCAATTCATTTCCTAGGTTTTCCTAGTCCTGAACTTAAAGTTGACATGAAAAAAATTTTTAAATCAATAAACGATATTGAATTCTTACACTCAGTTACCTGGAAATCATCATCAAACTCAGTGGCGTGTAACTTTTCTTTGGAAATTAATAGAGCTGTACATTTTTCAGCCATTGCCTACATACTTGGTATTTTGAGGACAAATTATACTCTTGCAAACAATGAAATGAAAGCTTCACTATATCCAGGAGTCTGAGTGATAAAACTGGTAAACTGCAGGAGTTCCAAATGGATATGAGAGCACATCTGGGGGGAAAAGGAACCCATAGCATAGCAATGCATGTCTGAGAAATTGGTAGACTTGCCCGGAAATAACAAAACATCTGGATAAATTATCCATGTATAACATTACCCATTCAAAGTATTTTACGTAACTTTGGAACAAATACTAGATGTTCAAGCCTGCCTGCCTGCCTGCCTGCCTGCCTGCCTTCTTTCGAATATAGCCAGATGTTTCTCTCTCCTCTTCCATAATTCTAGATAGCATGATAACAATGGAATCTAAACAAGTAAAATGTACTGTAAAAATCTGTCATGGAGATTTATTATTATTATTATTATTATTATTATTATGAAATCAGGGTCACATTCCTTGTCCCCTTCCTTTCACCAGAGGGTGCAGTTCCAAGTTCTCTAGGATTCTGCATATGTGTCTGCATTTTTATATCATAATCCTTGGAGTTGCAGTGCTTTAGCATATGTCCCAAAAGTGGCAAAGAAAGATGTTGTCTACTTACTTACATTTTTGTTCCCCCACAGACATAACAGCTGGTAACATTTAGAGTATGGGCAATAGTAGAAGCTAGTTCCAGGAACAGGTTGCATGCCTGTTGGGATGGCTGAAACTCTTGTCCATCTCCTGCTAAAATTCAGAGAAATATCTAGTATAATTCCTAGTAGGGTGGTATCTAGTTTCTAAAGACAAATGTATAATGCCTCCCGGGTCTGTGCCCTGGGCCCATAGTCTAACGCCCATGGTGGGCCCATATCGGGAGATCCATTGCTGAGGGTTTGATATAGTGATGCTGACATAATTACACTGGTATGGCAGGCAATTTGTGAGGGCTGGTACCCTTGTTATCTGGAGATAGATTCCCTTACCTTTATTTGAGGAAAATTTGGCCCATGCAACACAATCCCAAGTGGGACAAAATCTTTCACCTGTGTTGCTGCAGTCCCATTTTCCACCCCCTGTTGGATATTTGTAAGGGCAAATGTAAATGTCAGATTGGGTAAGAGTCATTAGATAAATAAAAAAAGTTATCTGATAACCATCATTAAACAAATGACAAGTTCATCTATTTCCACAGAAGAAAGAGGGCTTGATAATGTAGGAGCGATAATGGTCTTTTGGTCAAAAGACCGTCTTTCTTTTGAACAGGATTATACCTTGACAAGCTGCACAATAAAATAACTGAATTCAACAGCACAGGAAAACCACAGAAACAAAAGATGGGAATATATTTATCTGTGATTCCTATTCTAGCAGTACTTTCATCATCTGTATTCTAGTAAACAATTATCCCAGATTCATCACTAGGAGAGACCAACTTCTTTCATATTGGAATTTTCTTTTAATATTCTTTCCTTTTAAAAAAAAAATTCATAGGAAGTGGAGCTTTTTGTGCAATTTGAGACAAATTGTAATATTACCTTAGGTGTCACAGTTTACATATTTTAGAGCATGCTGATAATTACCAGAAAAGGATAGTCTTCTCCAAGTTTGCTGTCCTATGGGCTGCAAGCATTCAAGTTGGAATAAGAGCCAGATTTCATGGTTAGCTAAGTGGCTAGTCAATATGGCTCTGGACATTATCACTTTGCAATGGTGAAGCTAATGCGTTATATTCTTCCTACATATCCCAAACCCAGCTTTCTAGAAAATTGTCCAAAGTATATTTAGCAATCATTTCTTGCTTATCACTTTTTATCTAGTGTTAATACTTCAAGGTACAACTCTTATTTAATTGGTAGTTTCCTATTTAATTATTACACAGATTGACACAGGGACATACAGAGACACACCCAAAAAACCCCATCATGGATTCACATCATGCAAAGGTGTCATATAAAATATCTCCTGCTCTGTTTTGTCACTTTCAGCTATAATATCACTTAGCAACTGCCCGTAATCTGGCCAGCACTGTAGAGTTGCAAAACAGCTAATGTAGGAACAAAATATATGACATCACAGAACTGAATGGAATAGTTTATGGTGAGGGAAATTGATTACCATTCTGGGATCATCACTAGCCCCAACTCCCACAGCTTCCAGGGACGACACAAAAACTAATTGCTTTTTCCAAGCTTAAAAAGGTTGTCTATCTGTACTCTGCTTACTCTTGAAACAACTCAGTATATCTTGGGCTATTTGGTAGCCTGATTTAACTTGATGTCTGTCAATTCCAAAGAGGGAAGACACAAAAGGCAGCAACATTTTTTCCCCAAACAGAATTATAATGTTGTTCTTGGGCAACAGCTGAAGAAATGTTGAGGAAATTAATGCAGAGTTTGTATTTTGATTGCACTAATATAAATTGTGATGAAATAAACCAAGACAGGAGCCTCCTGCATAATTACCCATGCCAAATTTCAGTCAGATGTTGTAATAATTTTAATAAAAGACAAAGGAATTTCTTAACAAAGCCTCTTTCGGAATAAAGCGAAGTCAATTTTTGAGAATTATACAGTTGCATAGAAATGTGCTATCTTAACTCACTCCATTTCCTATGAATTTAAGCTGACACTAGACTAGGTTACCTAGCTCATAAAATACTAGTTGTAATGGTTAAGGTGCTGGCCTAGAAACCAGAAGACTGTGAGTTCTAATCCCACCTTAGGCATGAAAAACTGGTGGATGACTTTGGGCCAGTCGCACACACCCCTGTCTCTCAGCCCAATCCATATCACATAATTATTGTTGTGGGGAAAGCAGGAGGAGGAAAGAACATTGGCTGTTTAGCACCTTGAACAGTATATGAAAACAAAGGTGGGATAAAAATCCATTAAAAAGGGGAGCTGGTGGCAGCCTGGCAGAATCATATCTTGAAGCAACTGATAAAAGCTATTGTTCTCTCAGTCCTAATCTTCGCATCTCCCAATTATTTTAACTGGAAAAAATAAAGGGTGGCCTGGTTGCAAAGCTGACTTTGATTTCTGCCTAAATTTGACACTGATTCTGAAATTCCCTGACCTTTCATCTCTCTATGTGCCAAGCTATGTGTGGCTGTCATATTTTGCTTCTTTGTTATAACTGCTATGAAAGCACGTTTTATGGCCTTTTCTGAAGTTTGGCTAAATTTAAGATATATCTCCTTAATTTGTGGAGAAGTAATTGAAAAACTCCTGTGTTATTATTCTAGCTGAGAGAATGAGGTTATTTAGAGGCTCAGCTTAGACCATATCTATTTGATAGCATAGTGTAGGGGTAGCAAAGCTTTTGAGCTGGGCATATCAAAAATTCAGGAAAATGCCTGTTGTTGTTTTTTCCTTTCCTGATACTTTCTTAAAGGGGAAGGGTTGTTTTAAGCTTTTTACACTGCTGTTGGGAGGAAATACTCCCCTGTAAATACTTCCAGCTGGCATTGAATGATCAGCACTTTGAAGAAATAATTGAATAATAAAGCAGAGCTGGAAAGAAACTATTTAATGACAAGGAACCAAGATGAGTGTCATTCAGCAAGGCTTCTTGACTATCTAGAAAGATTGACATTCAAATGTAAGTTCACATACCCTTTCTGAGTTTTGGTCTAAAACTGGTTTTGGGTGAAGTTTAATTCTGTGCTTGGTGATGTTTAATCCTGTGTTTATTGATGGGGCAATTTTCCCTATTCAGCTTTGTTTGGAAGGAAAAAGATTAATCTCTGTTCCTGAACAGAAACTGGTTTGAGAAATCTGGCTGATTCCTGTGTCTATTTGTTCTGGTAATTGGTTTGACAAGCAACAGCTACCGTTGTGATTTAATTATTTGTATTGTGTTTGATTTTTTTCCTGCCTCATGGTTTCTTTTTCTATCTGGGGAGGGGGATCTTCCTTCACTGCTTTAGTAGTATCTGGCACTGTCCTTTTGGGGTGTACTTCCAAGAGGCAGGATTCAAGCTCCTGATTTTTTTTACTGCCTTTCTGGGGAGCATGTGACCTTTCCTTAAATCTGGATGATTTCCTTAGGATATCTTGTGAGGTAAGTGAGACCAGCTGGTATTTTTAAGTGGTGCAAATGGATCTAAGGATTGCTTTTCCCGGGTGTGCTTTTTCTGGAGAACTTAAATGACCTCTCTGCTAAAAGGTTTCACTTTATGAGCAAGAGTTGGCTGCTTAATAGTTATCACTGCATTTTAACTATTTTCATTCCTCAAGGTGCTCTGGCACCCTCCCTGACTTTTAACTTCGGCTTGCAGGTATTCTTAATCTAATGATTGGAATTTAGGGCAGCTTTTTGCAAGCAAAGAAGCTTTTTATATTTTTTTACAGGTAATTATTGACTTACAACAGTTCATATAGTGACCATTCAAAGTTACAATGGCACTGAAAAAAGTGACATGGCTGTTTTTCACACTTACGACATTTGCAACATACCCATAGTTGTGAGAGACCAGGCGAGGAGCACGCCCTTCAATGTGAGTGATGTTGAGTTGGCCATGCCCAGCCAGTCAAATGACCACCAAGCCATGCCCAGCCAGTTATGTGACCACCAAGTCTTGCCCAGCCAGCAAGTCATACCCAGCTAGTCACATGTCCACCAAGCCACACCCACAAATTAAACCACACCCACAGAACCAGTTGTTAAGAAATTCAAATCCCACCCCTGACCCTAAGCATGCATAGGAAAGGTTTCACAGCTATAGTTAAAAACATAATTGTCTGCATGAAGTTGGATGTTGGAAGCTTCCTAAAATGTTGAAGATGTATTAAAGAAGCCAATAAGACTAATGCTTTAAATAATATACTGAATGTAAACATTCTAGCTGATAATCTAATTCTCTTTTATACAATGAATCTTCTTACTAAAAATATGCATTTCATGAAGACTATTTATTGCTTGCATCAGCATAGCTGAATTTGTTAGGATGAAAGGCCTCTCTCAGAAGTCTACTGGCTGTATCCACACTAGTCCCACCTTCTGCCATGGTGTGGCTATTTGGTAGTTATTGCTGCAACCCTCTTTCTTCCAGGAATCATCTTATCTAGCATTGTTCCTCTAATTCTGGTCTGCAAGATGAGACTTTCACAACCTGTGCATAACGTCTATGTAAATTAGAGATAAAACTAAATAAAATCTGATAGTTCCACTTCCTGGCATTGTAACATAAGCCACTTGACTAGAAAATCCTTATTTTTGTGTGTTCAGAAATGGGATTGAGAGTGGATAGACTAAATTTCACAATAGTTTTAAAATTAAATTTTATTAAGAAAAACATTTTATTTAAGATGAAGCCTGACTTCATTGTGCAATGCTATCAGCAGAGCACCTGTTAGTGCTTCTTGGCTATCAATGATGATCTTTAAGAGAGGTGGCTTTCAATATCCCAGGATATCAGATATAGGGAAATTAATAAAGAGAAATTATTGAACTGAGTCTGAAACACAAAGTGCTCCATTTATGCAGAGAAATAAAGCTTCTAACACATATAGATAAAATGTAACCCAACATCTAACTAGAGCAGTAATCAATTTCTTAGAGATAACCTGACTCTCAAAATAAAGTTCTCTGCTTCTTTGTCTATGGAACTGCCCTGGATTCCTGTGGTAATTGCATTCATTTATCAGAGCTTCAGCAGAGATAAACTCTACATATATTTCCAGTTCAAGAACAGAAACCTCTTGCTTTATCTTGTTCATTCCCCTTGCCCATCTAAGAGGAGAGCATTTCAAAGAATCATGCATGCTAGAGTCTGTGCCTGAGAAAAGGCTATTTATTCAAACTAAGATGCTATTTGCTATTTAGACTGGCAGGAACCCTAGCTATTCACAGCATTGCTATGGATTGGTATCCCATTGCCAGACTTCTCCAGAGAGTTTAGGATATAACTCTTTCTATCTTTCTCCAGATATTTTAGAATATAACCCTTATAACTGCTGAACACCTGTCAGAGGAATACAGGGTGAAGGTGACAAAAGAATGTATAGATGCAGCTACTACTTTACATAATCTTGTACGTAATTACTTAAATTAGCGGGGAATAGGCCTACCAGTTGATGGCCCATACAATGAATGACATAATCATTATGTAATACATTCAATGGAATCTCCATGTTCAGCCGCTCATTCAAAGAGCTGATGAAATTGCTGCTCTGCTTTTAACTCAGGGGTCTTCAAACTTGGCAAGTTTAAGACTTGTGCAACAAATCCCAGAATTCCTCCTCCAGTCATGTTAGCTCAGGAATTCTGGAGGTTGAAGTCCATAAGTCTTAAACTTGCCAAGTTTGAAGAGCCTTGTTTTAACTTAAAACAGAGGGGTTTGATGGTTTCATATGGTACTATGATCTGGAATGTAATTCATATGTATGGGCTTTGGACATCTTAAAGCTTACTTAGTGGAGTATTAGAGTATTGTCAAGCCTGTTGCTAAGCCTTATTAGGCATTAGTTATATCATCATTTATTTCTGAATATTTCTACTAGTAGGAGAAAATAGTCTCCTTGCTTAGTGTTTATCAGATAACAGCTTCAAGTATTTGGCAGTGCATGATTTCCTTGCACATTAACTGTAGGATATCATTGGAAAAATGAGGAATTCACAAAAATAGAAGCAGGGCAATTATTTCAAGTAAGAAAAAGGCCGACATTTTACTGCTTCAGGACCACATGGAGAGAATCAGATTGTTTTTCTGCCAGTTTGCCTGGTTTTAGACATTTGGTCCCAGCCTTGGATTCATTTTGGTCTATTTGCAGTTTCTGTTGCCATTTTTGCAACTGAATGTATATCAGCATGCTCACATAATCCATGAATGATGTCCATCTGCTGCCATTCTTTGACATTTTCAGTGTTCTATAATTTAATTATCTAGCCATTTCTTTTCTCTCCCTCCAGTATTTTGTTTCTGACATGGTGTGGTTGCTAATTCTGAAATCTTTTTCTGTAGCTTTTGCCAAAGACTGCTGTTGTTTATTTCAGGTGGTTGATTTTCCACCAAAAAGAAATAAATTTTGCCAATAGAAATGTTTTTGATTATTTTTAATATCTAATGTATCAGAAAAAAAATCACATGAATAAAGCCATAAATGTATCCCAATAATTAAATCAATGGACAAGGATATTCTCAAACATTATTTTCTTATGAATATTTAGAGCACAGAACATAGGATAATAGATTTGGAAGGGACCTTGGACGTCTCCTGCTCAAGAAATAGACCCAATATCATTTCAAACAAATGGCTATTCAATCTCTTGAAAATTTTCAGTGATGGAAGCACCTACAACTTCTGGTTAATTGCTCTCACTGTCAGGAAATTTCTCCTTAATTCTGGGTTGATTGTCTTTAATGATCTTCCACCATTACTTCTTGTCCTTCCCTCATGTGCTTTGGAGAATAGGTTGACCAGGGATGGGATTCCATTGGTATAACAACCGGTTTGATTTGCTCCAAGCACATTCTCTGTATTTGAAAAAAGCCCATACTTACCTTCAACTGCAGCCTCTGTGACTCAAACAGCTGTGGAGCGGCAAACTGCTCTGCCATGCAAATCAACTGTGCTCTAAACAAAGGAAATAAAGCACAGGAAAGAGCAGGGGCAGGCAGGTGGGCCCATATGCTCATTGCAGCGAACCCGTTCGGAGCGAGCTGATCATTGGAACAAGGGGTTCACCTGAACCAGTCAGAACCAGTAGAATCCCACCCCTGAGGTTGACCCTTTCTTCTCTGTGACAACACCTCAAGTACTGGAAAATTGCTATTATATAACTCCTAGGCTTTTTCTTCATTAGACTAGACATACCTAAATTCTTAAATCATTATCATATTGTTTAACTTCCAGTGTCTTTATCATCCCTGTTGCTTTTCTTTGCACTCTTTCTATGGTCTCAACATCTTTTTTGTATCATAGTGACCAGAACTGGACACATTAATTCAAGCAAGGTATCACCAGTGCAGTATAAAGCAGTACTACCACATTTTTGATCTATCCCTCTGATGTTGCAACCTATGACTGCATTCACTTTTTTGGCAGCTGCAGGACACTGCTGGATCATTTTGAAAAGGTGGTCACCTATATCCCTCTCATAGGATACCATCTTTCTATAGATGGATATCAGATACCATCTATTCTGTATGTGCACATTCGGTTTTTCTTGCCTATATATAATGCCTTAATTTTCTCACCACTGAATTGCACTTTGTTGGATAAGGCCCAGTATTCAAGTCTGTCAAGATCCTTCTGAATCTTGAGTCTGTTTTCTAAAGTTTTGGGCTATTTTCCCCCACCCATCAGCTTGATGTGGTGTGCAAATTTGATAATTCCTCTTTTATTCTCTCATCTAGACCATTTATGAAAAAAACATGTACTAACATGTACAACCTAACAGATAAGTCCTGTATAATGCCATATATTTGTTAATTATTTTGGATACATTGGTCAGAGAGAAGTTTATTTATATGTATGATGGGGATAGAGAAAACAAACATAAATCTGTACCAGATGTCCTGTTTAAATGTTTTTGGCAGCAGAAAAAGATACACAAATTCCATTGTTAAAGTAAAAAGTTAAAGTTACTGAATTCACACACTTGATTTTTGTTGACATTTAACCAATTGTGTGATAGTCAGTAAACTGTGTTTATATAAACTATACTTAATGTAATCTTTTTTTAAAAAATAAAGTTTTATTTGGGTTTTCACGCATATAAAATACAAGTAAAACATCTTTTTTGAAAATAGCATGGTCCCGGGTTGAACTTCTTTATACAGACACAAAACTCAAT
>JANHFN010043215.1:0-11856 GCA_032468175.1 Toxicocalamus goodenoughensis
GCAGATGATGATTCTCTGAATAAGTCTAAATTAAATTGGTACATAATATAAAGCAAACATAATTGTTGCTTCATATAATCTGATTCACCATAAAAAATTCTATTCTATTGTATCCCGCCCTAGCATTGCTTTTAAAAGGAAAAGAAAATCCTGAGTAATATAGAAAATAAGAGCATAGGTCTGAGAAATGCATTTCAGCAAAAGTTATCTTAGTGCCAATACATTTTAGGGATGACTTTTCTCAAATTGTCTTCTAAACAAACAGAAGAGGAAGCATGTAATTTCTGACATTCTTTGACCAATTATTTTGGAGCCTGTATAATTTAGGATTGAATGATAAGCCAGAATGGGCTGCTACCAGTTAACCTTGGTTCGGGCGAACACTTAGCTAACCAGTAGCTAATTTTATGGCTGGTTCGGTGCACCGGCAAATCCCACCCCTGGCTGGCCTCGCCTACTCCTTCCCTCCTCTCCCAGGAGTCCCCAGGTGACCCATTTTGGATGCCAAGTAAGTACAGGGCCCACACAGAGGCTTGGGGAGGGCAAAAAATGGGCTTCCCGGAAGTTCTGGAAGGCTGAAAATGGATCCCGGGGAGGGCGAATATGGCCCCCTCACCATGGTGCAGGAGGCTGACTAGGTCACGCCCACCATGACCATGCCCACTCAGCAACTGGGAGGGAACTGGTTGCTAAAATTTTTGAAGCCCACTCGAGTATATCACACACATGCATGCAGATAGTCTTTGACTCATGACTACAATAGAGGCCAAACATTGGGTTGCTAAGCAAGACAGTAGGTGACTTTTGTCCCATTATAACAACCTTTCTTGTCAGCATTGTTAAGGGAATCACTGCAATAGTTAAATTAGTGACTTTAGCTTCCCCATTAATTTTACTTGTCAGAAGGTTGCAACAGATGATCACTTGACCTTGGGACACAGCAACTGTCATAAATATGAACCAGTTACCAAATGGCTGAATTTTGATCATGTGACCCTGGGGATGCTGCAATCGTCATAAGTGTAAAAAACAGTCAAGTCACTTTTTTCATTGCCATTATAACTTTGAACAGTTACGAAATGAACTGCTGTGAGGATTGCTTGTACAATAGCTATTATAAAATATTATGGAAGTGCTAAGATTCAGCGCATACTGTATTCTTTGTGTACCCATAGCATACATATGTTTAAAATTGTGCTTTCATGTTAACACAAGCACAGCATAACCAATAATACAACAATGTGCAAAAATACTGATTTATATAATACATAAAATATCAATGAAGAAGGTTAGAATTTCTAATTTTGGTATGTGTTCTATACCCAAGCATCTAACCATCTTTATTAATAAGGCATTTTGGTCACATTAATTATCTACTGTGAGATGCTCTTTTTTCTTCACCAGTTGATTTGTTGTTTTTACCTGATTCAGGTAGATCTTCAATAACGTCCACAAAATTTAAGGGAAAAATTCCAGAAGTACCTCTCAGCTCTCCTTTGGCCCATTCTTGATTAATATACCCTTTTAAAATAATAACTTCACCTTCTGAGAAACTTAATTCATCTTTCAGGTCTCCAATGTATTCAAATCTAGCTCTGCATCTTGGGCCTCTAAAATAACAAAGAAAAAAATAGTAAAAGGGGAAATATCATTCTTTCATTTGTTTCACTTATTCTTCTGAGTTAAAACCATTTTACATCATTTAGGTCCATGTTTTTATATTTGTTTGTTAGACCTGTATCACATGTTTATTATTTGAATGATTTCTCTACTAGAACTTGAAAGAAATATAAACTGCAAGTCTTTTTTGCCACAATATATATATTTCTATCATATATTGTATCTGCATCTGTAGTAGATGTTGTAAAAAAATCTTCATGTGTGTGTGTGTGTATATGCATATGTGTGTGTATGTGTGTGTATGTATGTATGTATGTACATAGATATACACAAGACAAACATGTATATATATATTCCAGGATTGGTACAGTTCTCATTTATTGATCATTTTTTTCAGCAACCATTCAAAGTTATGATGGTGATGAAAACGTAACTTTAAGGTCCATTTACAACCTTCGCAGAATTCCTGTCATGTGATTGTCACTGACCTCTGCAGAGCAGAGAAATTGAAAAAGAGTATATTGCAAGAGAATTAGCTGTTTGCTCTTGTGTAATTGAAAGCAATTTGATCCCAGTTGCAACCTTTGTCTGAGAGTCATTTGTGACTTATGCAAACAGCTTGCATTGCATTTTTCTCTCCAATCTCTCTTGTCTACGGTTGGGGGGGTGTTGATTTTTACACAATCTCTTCTTTGCCTGACCATTCCTCCACCACTGCTGAAAGGAATGGTTGGAGACAAGGAGATTTGAAGAGAGTAAACTATTTTTGACATCAAGACAATGAGATTTGGATAACACCAACAGTAGTTAAGGGTCTAACAAAGAGAGTGAAAATACAGTCAGTCTCCAAAGACTTGAGCTGTACTATTTGCCATTTACCTTAATTTGCAGAAAATAACATTTATATTCTATACCCAAATATATTCTTTCCCATATGTTAACACTGCTTTTGAAGCAAAAGTAGAAAACTGGTTTTCTTTATAAAACTAGTTTTCAGAAATCAAAACAGCATAGACAAGAAAATAGCTTCCAATAAATATTTTTCCAATTAGGCAAGCCACCCAAACCATAAATATTTAAAATATTTCGTCTTTAAACTAAACAATTCTGTGGCTTTGTTTTGTAATGTACTGTGGTATGCTATTTTATAATTCCCTTTCCAAAAATTTTTCTGTGTTTGAACTCTTCAAGTCAGGATTTTACTTGCTAAGAGTGGTAGCCAGAATATCTTTATATGAATGGAAAATACATCTGCATGTTAAAGACCATAAAGTCAACACTTCTATGAAAACTTACATAATATTGGATGGTAAAAGCGGCTCTTTTTTCCAGCTGTTTTCTCCTGGAGTATCAATCTAGGAAGGAGACAACAGGAACATTTAACTATTTTATCTATGTACCTTAATTTGTCTCTTTTGAAAAAACTATTAGGGCTCTATGCTTCCTTCAAAGGTGAGAAAAAGTTTTGAAGTCCAGGAAGGTGCACAATTAGCAAGGAGCTGCAGCTATTTAAAACAAATCCATCTTTATCCTGGATTGTACTGCTATTTCAGAAGAAAGACATTAAGGCTGGCCCAGCCCCACAAATAGGTTGCAATGACCGTTAGAGCACAGCTGACTTCCTTGCAGTCAAGAATTGCATACCTCTGAGTTCCTGAAAACCCAGTCACCATTTTGGTCTAAGTGCATCATCATAGTAGCATCAGGTGATGTATCACAATTTTCCCCGCCTTCATTAAACTGGGCGTGGGCGTGGCCAGCACTTGACACATCCAGCCTGCAGCCCGCAAGTTTGACAGCCCTGGTTTGTTTGACAGCCCTGTTTTAGTTGTTAAGGCAGCAAACTGGAAATCACGAAACTGTCTGTTCTAGTCCCATTTTAGGCATGAAAACAGGCAGGGTAACTTTGGGCCAGTCATTCTCTCTCAGCCCAACCCACCTCACAGGGGTATTGTGGGAAAAATAGGAGGAGGAAGTATGTTTGCTGCCTTGAATTACAGGTAGTCCTCGACTTACAACAGTTCATTTAGCGACCTTTTGAAATTACAACAGCACCGAAAAAATTACTTATGATCGTTTTTCACGCTTATGACCATTGTAGCATCCCTCTAAGTTCATGTTTGCGAACCTATGCCACGCATGCTGGAAGTGGCACGCAGAGTCATTTCCCCCGGCATGCAAAACATCACCTAGAAAAGCCCCACTGCGCATGTGTGCGCTGCCGCCCAACAACTGATGAAATTTCAGAGAAAATATGTTTTAAAGACTTCACTTTAATTAACTCACTATAATGGAAGCTGAAAAATCGTATTACAGAATTGAAAAATTCTCTATTTCTACCAAACTAACTCCGCACATATCCTTGTGAAACACGTTATTCTTGTTTTCTTATTAATATCAGCTCTGTGGGGCGTGACACTTTTGCATTATCGTCAGCATCACACAAAATGTAAATCACTGATGTAGTGGTGACATTGTTAGTGCTAATCTGGTATAGCTGGTAGAATATTTATACTGGCTGAAATTAAGCATAGGTTAAGAAGGTTATTAATAGGTTAATAAGTAAAGGGTATTTTCTCACAATTTCAATTTATTGTGAAAATGAAAACCATAAAGATCAAGACAGTTGCAAATTTAAATAGATTTTCTACATGGTACAAAAAATATATCTGCTTTGTGCACTCAAGCAAGATTTAACCACATGATATGCTCAATAAAATGCACAGGGGAAAAATTAAATTAGAACTCAAATGCGAACCCAGATGAAATGCACTATATTTTACTTGAAATGAGAAATATACTTACAATAATTTTGACAAAGCTAGCAGGAAAAATCCCAGTACGATTCTTGCATTTTCCTCTGTACCACTCATCATCTATTTTTTCCAGAAGAAAAACTGTGTCTCCAGCACTAAGCTCCAAATCATCAATATGCTCTATGGAAAAATAAAAATTAAAACTGTTTTAGTTGATAGCTTATTTACCAAATCAAAAATAAAATCTCACTTAGGTTAAGCTCTATTTCTATATTTACATAAATATAGACCAAAGGAACAGACAGCTAATAGCATTAAAGGTCATTGTTCTGAGTTTTATTAAGGAATATAAAAAGACATTGATGAGATTCTCTGCAGAGAAGAATGCAACCTAAGCAGAAAAACCAAAGGGGAAAAAAAGAAATTTAAATAATTGAGGACAGAGTCTTCAAGCATATGCTTATATTTCTCTCCTCAGCAATCTTCCCACCAAGGAATATGCCAGAAGCAAAAGGCTTTGAATGTAATGTCAGGACATGGCAACTAGCAAGCTTTAAGATCAGGATGACCAAGGGATTCAAATTTCAGCATGCTACAGAAAGTAAACCAAAATATATTAAGAATCATTTAAAAAGCAAAACTGTATTTCAATTTACTCTGATGTCACTTCTTACCTGCTGTGAAATTATGTATCACTGTTGCATGAGGAACACTTGGATCACTAATCTTCTGCATATCAGCTGAATCCTTAAATATACGAAAGATTTGGAAATTACAAATAACTGATACTCTTAACATTTCTCAAGCCACTGAATTCATATTTGGAACATTGATTGCTGAGTTAAAGTACTCTCTTCACTGATTTCAAATGCAAAATCCTCAAATGCTATGAGAAAATCAATTTGGATTTTAATATAGTCAATCCTATTGAATTTTCATATTTTTTAATTCTTCTAGATGCTAACATCATAGCAGTAACAGTAACACTGAATCCCTTTGATAGTTACTGTTTGAAAATGCAATGTTTTGGAAGATGTTTTGTTTATTCAGTTCATATTATTATTATATTATTTATTAAACTTATATGCCACCTCAGTCATCCAAGGGACTCTTATTAAACCTTCGATGGAGTCCAAGATGAGAAAATACTTAACAGACCCTTACTATGCTGCAAAAAATGTATTTGGAATTGAAATATGTATTCCAGGCAAAATTATATGCCTAGAATAGTATTTAATTATCGAAATTTATACTTGCTGTTTGCTTTGCACATTCAGGAGAGTTATTATCTGCATTTGGGAGAATTGAACTTTGCTAGAGTCTTCTCCATTTTTGCATTCTACGTACTATTCTCAGCTTGATGCATCAGAAAAAAGTACATTTCCATTCTTGACACTTTAGAATGATAAAAAGTTAGATGACTAAACATATTACATAGACAGACAGAGATACACACACACACACACACACACACACACACACACACCCATTGATGTAGAAATCAGCATTACCTGACAAGAGAGCTGTCCAGCATTTTGAGATGAAACATCTTCTTTAGCAATTCCATGGTGCACAGGAAGCTTGAAACAAATTATTCACATTTCAGTCCAAAACAACTTTTGATGATCTAATGTACATTTTAATGTATATTTTTTATTTGTCGTGAAAAGGTATCCAAGTATTGCATGTCATTTTCTTTTATGGGATTAATTTTGGGGATCCAAATGATCTATGGCACAGTTGCCCCATTAATCCTACTAGTTCATTCCAGTTCTTTGTTCACAAAATAAGAAATCCCTGGTTAGAATTTTGCACAAGGTTCTGTATTCCTTTTAGTTTTTAGTTTGTGCATAATTGGTAATGGAAAATACTCCACTTTGACATAATTACCTCATTTGTTACTTGATATGTTTCAAAACTTGATACTTGCCCATACAGCTACATTGTTAGTTATGATTTAAATTAAGTTTTGTTCAACTCCTAAAAGACATAGACTGGTTCACATTAGGAAAGGGTAAACAATTTGCTGCAAGGGCCATATTGCTTTTTGTTTCTTTCCTGGGTTGTTGAAAAGCCACATTGGTATGTCATGACAAATGGTATTTATTCCTTAATGGTACCACATCTACATGGAGGGAAGTAAGCTGTAGTACCACAAAGTTCCATCTTAGGCCTAGTAATTTTCAATATCTTTATAAATGACTTAGATGAGGGAATAGAAGTGGAACTAATCAAATTTGCAGGTGACACTAGGATGGCAGGAATAGGAAACACCTCAGAAGACAAGATCAGGATACAGAAGGATCTTGACAGACTTGAACAATGGGACCTAGCCAACAAATAAATTTTAATGTGGAAAAAAGCAGTTTTACATTTAGACAGAAAAAAACCAAAGGTGTAAGTAAAGATTAGGCAAAACCTCGCTCAAAAATAGTAACCATGACAGGGACCTTGGAGTCCTAATATCCTTAAATATGAGCCAGCAATGTGCGAAAGCAGCTAAAAAAGCTAACACAATCTTTTGTCATATAAACATAGGCATAGAATCAAAATCACGTGAAGTATTTAGTACCACTTTATAAAACCTTAGTAAGACCACACCTGGAATACTGCATCCAGTTTTGGTCACCTTACTACAAAAAGGATATTGAGACTTTCAAAAAAGTGCAGACAAGAGCAACTAAGATGACTAAAGGCCTGGAGACTAAGACGTGAAGAATGGTTGCAAGATTTGGATTTGGGTAGTATAGAGAAAAGAAAAACTTGGGTTCATATGATAGCAGTATTCCAGTATTTGAGGGGCTGCCACAAAGAACTTATTTTCAAAAGCACCAGAGGGTAAGACAAGAAACAATGAATGGAAACTAATCAAGAAGAGAAGCAACTTGGAATTAAGGAGAAACTTCTTAACAATGAAAACCATTAACCTCCCAAAAACATGGGTACTTCATCATGAAGGTTTTTAAGAAGAGATTGGATAACCATTTGTCTGAAATGGTATCAGGTTTCCTGCCTAAGCAGGGGCTGGACTAGAAGATCTCCAAGGTCCCTTCCAACTCTTCTATTATCTTCTATTTCTATTCCTATTCTATTCTGCTATTCCACTAAAATATTAAATGTTATATCCTAAAAGAGAGAAAAATGATGGAACCCTATAAAACTCCAGTGTCACCAGAAAGTACATCTGGAAATATGAAACATTTTATTTGCTGAACATTCACACAATTAAAATCGATCTGCTTACTCTTTTAATAAGAGATGACATATACAAAGTCACATCTCCCCTCTAGTGAAATTAATCTTCTCACCATGTATTTATTGTATAGAGGATGACCAGGTTTGGGTCGAGGGGGTAAATCTGAGCCATGATTTTTAAAATCATCACTCTTTGTTTTTTTGATTCCCAATCCAAGCATGCTAGGTTTCTTATGGAGTGTCACATCAGATGACGAGTGTGGCAATCTATCAGTATCTGAGGAGATTTTGTTGGATTTGGGTGGTGGTGGTCTTCCTGGGGCACCTTTAGGTGGAGAGGGCCGAGATGGTATGATTTTCCCCTGAACGGGTCTAGAAATTATAAAGAAACCATAGTATTAGAAAACACACTCTATTCCAATGATATTACAAATACACTCTATTAAAAACTATTGCTAGCTTAATTATGTGCCATCAAGTTATTTTTGATTCCTGGGGACCATGAAGATAATATTATCTCCACAATGATCTAGCCCTAATTTTCTCTCATCTGCCTGTTCCCTAGGCATGTAGCATCACGTCCCTCCTCATCTCCCAAAGACATTTACACATACCATTACAATTATGGATATATTAGAAGTAATACTAATTCCCATTAACTATTTTTTAAAAAAAATCTGATCCCTTTAAAGAAGACTCTCTTTTGATCCAGAGGATCAGTCATTGGCTTCTTATTAAACCGTATTCTTACTCATAATACACAATATACAATTTAACAGTCTCTCTTCTGTAAAAATGAAATTCAAATGCCAAACGTATACATCTCAGCAAAATTATATTAGCGATCTGCAAATAAAATGAGAATGGTATCTTGCATGGAAACTGTTGGGTAAAACAGCTCTTTATATAGTTAGACCAGAGGTGTCAAACTCACAGCCCGTGAACCAGATGCGTCACATGCTGGCCACCGCCACCCCCAGTTTAGCGAAGGGGGAAAAAGTCGCAATACATCATGAGACGATGATGTAACAACACGATTTTGACACCCCTGAGCTAGACAATTTCAATCAAGGAAACACAATGCAAATTGCATTGGCTTCACTAAAACATCAGAATCCACATTGACTAAACCATTAGAATCTCACTGGAAGCAACTTCATTGTTGGATTCCTCTGTTAAATAGCTGGCACTTTGTTTTGTTTTTCTAATTCATACATTACTTTACCTTGTGCAATCTGTTAAGAAGATTAAAATTAAAACTGGAGATCTGCTTTGGGTTATTCAACAAATACTGATTTTCTACTGTATACTCTCCCATAACTTCATAATATACTATTCTGCTAAACAAAGTGTGTCAAACTTGATTTTATTGAGGGCCGCATCAGGGTTATGTTTGCTCTCAGGGACCTGGGTGGGTGTGGCCAGCTCAATGTCACTCGTGTTGGGAGCACCTGTGGTGGCCTGAGCGCTCTGCAAGTGAAAATGGGCTGGCAGATGGATTGAGGGCCAGTCTTTCACTGTTTCTAGGGTGGCACCATGGGCCAGATCTGAATCCATGGGCCGGATCCGGGCTGCGGGCCTTGAGTTTGACACCCCTGTGCTAAATATTAAGAATGGGTCAGACTGTGAATATAATTATTTATATCTTCTAAAGCGAAATTACCGAATAATTAATGTAACCTATAGTCCATATGTATTTTTAAAATTGCAGAATATTTTACATTTTGCTATATAACGTAACAAATTAAAACTATACAACTAATGTTAGTATTATAACGGTAGTAGAATATATACTTCACAACACCAATCCCTTTGCTGCTTCTTTGATACTCACCTTGGAGGCAGGACAGGCTCATTCTTGATTGGCTGTATCAAGCTGGGCTGTTCAGGTTCCTATTGGGTCATTAATGTTATTGTTATTTGGGCAAAAAAAAAATGGAATTGTTATGATTATTTCAAAGTAAAATATCAGATAAGAAAAGAACTGGTAGTTGCCTGGACAAGTCTATAAAAAATTTCTTGGCAACATTTTTGGCCAAATGCCTTCTTCCTAAGATTAAGAAAGACCCAGCTGACTTCATGATTAAGGTAGAGTAGAACTCAGTTTCCTGATTTCTAATCTGGTGTTTTTTAAGCTTACAACAGCTTTCTGTTGCATATATACAAGTAGCATATAGGGTGCACAAGGAGGTGCAAATATAGTAAGACTCAGATAGGTGCATGAGGGTGTGTAAGTGGCAGGGGAGGAATAACTCAAGCAATATGCAAGGGAATGGGGGTGGCAGGGAAGCTTCAATGCAAGTGCAGCAGGGTTATGGTGGCTGCTGACCTTGTTAAAAATGGTTGAACTTTTTATTTCAATACATGATTTTAATGGTCTTTTATATAAATGATTCAACAACACATAGTACAAACGAAAGCAGAACTATATACTATCTAGGAAAATTGGTTGGAATGAGGCAAGGCAAGTGCAGGAACCAAAGCAGGAACTGGATAGGTCTGAATGCAAGGAATCTAAGGAATCTGAATTTATTTATTTGAAGTTTGTAGCAATTTTCTCACCATTTTGTACCATTTTGGGGAGTGGGAAAGTACATAATTGGTTAAATATGCACATTAAGCATTGTAACACTTAAAGATTATAAGTAATTCAGTTTAATATTGTAGCTTCATTTTTTTTAAAAGGAAGGAACAAAGGAAGGGAAAGGAAAGGCATTACCTTATTAATTATATTGATATTATTGAGTTTTCCAGCTGCAATACCAGATGTGTTTCCAATTGGTTTCTCTGTAGGTAGTGGAGGAGGGCTTTCCAGAATATCATTTAAAGCTGCAAAAATATTTATAATTTTCCAATGTTAACTACCAAAATTCAGATTTTGATTATTAAAGAAATATTATTAAAGTTATTCTACAAATATATTCAATGGAAAAATATAACAGGTCTCACTGATAGCAGAATTGCACCACAGGCAGTTGGGACCGGGATTGCCATCACTAAGCAATCACAACATCACCTGATTGCATTGCTTAGTTCTGGTTGCCATCATACTCCCAAGACATGCAAGTCATTAAGCAAGAAGCAGCAGGAATTCCTGGTAAGGAGCAACAGAGTCCACAGCTGGGTGGGATAGACCCTAGCACTACCCACATGTAAGTTGGGGGGAGGGGCTGCTGTCATGTGTTCAGGATAGGAAATCTTGGGATGGAAGGTGCAGGTGCTTGCAAGTCCAGGGAGGCCCAACGAGGAGGACATAAAGTCCAGGGAGGCACAGGAAGGAATGACTAAGTGCATACTTGCAACAAAAAGGGGAAGGAGGGCATGGTGCATGCAAATAAGTGAGGCAGGGAGGAGGGTGCATTGCATGCAAGCAAGCAAAGGGGGAAGAAAGGTACTATACATGTGAGCAAAGAAAGTCTGAGGAGTGGAATGAGGGAGATAAAGTCATGACTAAATGGCTTGACTTTGCTTGGAGGAAGCTGGCAAAGTTGCAAATGGCAACCATTTGACTGCGAGATGCTGCAACCAGTTTTAGGTGTGAGCTGGTTGCCAAGTGCCCACATTTTGTTTATATGACTGCAGGAGCATTGCAACAACTATAACTTTTAAGAGCTGTTCATATGTCTCCTTATTCAGTGACCTTTTAACTCAGGGGTCCCCAACTCCCATTCTGTGGACCGGCACCGGGTCATGTCGTGCCAGAAACTGGGCTACGCAAACACGCAAAGCCCCATCTGCAGGATGTAGGCAGCACACAAAACCACCACCCTTCCGATCGATAGAAAAACCTTTCTCCACAGAACCGGTCCATAGTGCCTCAAAAGGTTGTAACTTCAAACAGTTATTGTACAAATTGTTGTATGGTTAAGTATAAATTGGGAAATTTAAAATGTATGGACTCCAGCTTCCAGAATTTCCAGCCAGAGATGGTCCATACATCTTAAAATTGCCAAGTTTGAAAAACACTGATTCAAGAAAAGAATTTGATTGTTTTTAAGTGTACATGATTGAGAAATGCAGATCACCAAAAGGTATCACCAAAAGAAACTAGTAACACTATATGTAATTAGATTTCTAATATATAATTAGATGAAACTCTGTATTATATGTTTAAAGTAACAACTGTGAATGAGTATTTTACACAATTTGAGAGATGTCAGATTGAATGAACACTGTTTTGCTTAAGTTGCGATAAGCAGAAAGTTTGATTTTACTGTATTTGTATAAATTTGTTTAATAAAGTATTTTTATAATAATTTTTTTTAAAAAAGAGAGAAATGCAGAT
>JANHFN010043395.1:0-11849 GCA_032468175.1 Toxicocalamus goodenoughensis
ATGATGGCTGTTGCTTAACACTTTGTAAGCCGCCCTGAGTCTTTCGAGAAGGGCGGCATATAAATATAAATATAAATTAAAAAAAAAAATTCCCTCCCCACCTCACTAACCTGATTTCCAGCTCCGTTCTCCTGTGCAGGGCAACCAAAGGAAAGCCAGCCGATCAGCTAGGACTCAATGGGAGGCAGAGAATGGATCGGGGAGGGGACAGTCAGAGGTGGGATTTAGAGCTACAAAAAAACTCTGCTACCAGTTCTATGAACTACTCAAAATTTCCGCTACCAATTCTCCAGAACTAGTCAGAATCTGCTGAATACCACCTCTGCTTTGGGAGTATCTTCCTTGCTTTCTTTCCAGTCATGCTACTTCTGTAATCTAATCTTGCATCTACAATTGCATAAAAATCTCCTACAACACAAATATTTTCATATTCCAATTCAAATATCTTTTGAGGCTGGGTCCTAGTTCGATGCTTGTATCAAACACTTTGAGGTCACTTCTGGGTGTGGAGAACATTTCAAGGCAGCTCAGCGTTGTGGTTGCCGAAAGTGAGAAGACAGTTGTGGGTGGCAAGCAAGATGTCTTGTGGGAAAGGAAGAGTGGAGGTTTTGCCTGGACTTGAACAAGGATCCACACAACCTTTGTTCATCCGTGGAGGAAAGTGGGAAAAGGGCACTCATTTGAACTGGCATTTAATTTAATCTTTCCTCCCTCCTTTATTTAATCTTTCCTCCCTCCTTTTCCTCCCCTCTGATCAGAGTGGAGTTTTTTAACCTTAAGATATGTGAACTACAACTCCCAGAATTTCCCAGCCAGCTTCAGTGGTTTTCAACTCTCAGTATTCCCCAGCCAGCTTTTGTGGACTTCAACTCCCAGAATTCCTTAGCCAATATCTATGGATTTCAATTCCCAGAATTCCTTAGTCAACATTTGTAGACTTCAACTTCCAAAATTCTCTAGCCAGCATCTGTGATCCCTAATTCCCAGAATTCCCAAACCAGAATTTGTGGATTTCAACTGGCTGAGGAATTCTGGGAATTGAAGTCTACTCATCTGACAAATTCTGGCAAGGAGATTTTTTAAAAATTTCCTTGCCCTCGCTGTCTCTCTGTTTGCAAGAAAGCCCTTCTCTCCTCCTGTTCAGTTGGAAACACACGTAGCATTAAGCCAGGGTTAGTTGAAGCAACCATAATGGGCTGGCTTAATCGATGGCTTTAAGCCACAAACCATAGTTTATACCACAGGGCTTATCCCAGGCACTTCAGGACTGATTTGAATCTGAATTTAGTTGGCTATTCAAGACATTAACTTAACTGATAATAAAACAGGCCAGATGCTGTACCTATTGCACCTACTCTCACAGGCAGGGTTGAACAAATCAAGATGAAGGCCACACCTGTCCCATTAAAGCCCTATTCCATTTTTTTAGGTGTGTCATGTGTGCAAGTCTGCTAAACAGGTCTTCCATTGCACAACTGCAGCTATAGAATTATAGAATAACAGAGTCGGGTCCTTGAAGGTCTTCCAGTCCAGCCCACTGCTAAGGTAGAAAACCGCATCCCATTTCAGACAAATAGTTGTCCAATCTCTTCTTTAAAAACTTCCAGTGTTGGAGCATTTAAAACTTCTGGAGGCAAATTGTTCCACTGAAACTAATTCTTCTTAGATCTAGGTTGTTTCTCTCCTTGGTTAGTTTCCATCCGTTGCTTCTTGTCCTGCCTTCAGCAGTTTTGGAGAATAGCTTGGCTCCCCTCTTCTTTGGGGCAGCCCCTGAGATATTGGAAGACTGCTTTCATGTCCCCTGTAGTCTTTCATTTAATGAAACTAGACATACCCAATTCCAGCAACCATGTTTTAGCCTCCAGTCCCCTAATCCTCTTGGTTGCTCTTCTCTGCACCCTTTCTAGAATCTCAATATCTTTTTTACATCGTGGCGACCAAAACCAGATGCAGTATGCCAGGTGTGATCTTACCAAGGCATTATATCATTTGCACCTTTTTTGGCATGCACATCACCCAGTGGATCTTTCTTCTCTTTTTCCAGTGGAATATGTAAATTAAAATAGTAAAAAAATTCTAAACAAAACCTTTTTTTTGTCAATGAATAACCTGTTTTTAACAATCTGGCTTGCCGGCTCCTCCTTTAAAATACACTTATTTTGCAATTTTACATCAGTTTAAAACAGGTTTCCTAGAGAAATTCGACCGAAAAGTTAAATCTTGGGAAATTTGTGCTGAGCTTTTGAAAGGTTGGTTTCACCAAACGCACTAAAATAGAAAATAAAATCACATTTTGGATGGTTGTCTCGTAGTCCATATTATCTGGGACTCATCATTCTGAACGAAATCAAAAGGAGGGAGCCAACTAAATCAGTAAAATTAACTGCTTTTTGTAGGTGGGTTTTTTTTTAACACTGATCCAGATGTGTGTGATATACACAAGTGTCGGTCAAAACATATTGCTAAGATCTCTCTTTTAAAAAAAATAAAAGCCAAACTTTTAAAAAGTCAAATCACTGTACAGGTAGTCTTACAACCACAACTGAATGCAAAATTTATGTTGCTAAGTGAAAAATGAGTTTTGCCCCATTATGAACCAGTTATCAAGCATCCAAATATTGCTCAGGTGACCATAGAGATGCGACAATGGTCATAAGTGTGAAAAATGGTTGTAAGTCAATGCCATTGTAACTTTGAATGGACACTAAACGAATTTTGGAAGTTGAGAGCTACCTAGCATCATTCTTTAGTAAGACAATGTAGATTAAAAAAAAAATTTAACCACCAAAGGTTTTTTAACATCTAAAATACTTCTTCAGGGGGTCTGCTGGCAGGGCAAAACATTACAATATTGGATTATTTTGATCTGATGATTTATGGATTTGCTGATCAAAGAGGGTTGAACGTGGGAAGAAAGGAAAGATATTTTAAAATTTTTTAAAAGAGAAGGGTAAGGATTGGTTTGCTTGCAAGTGCTCTAAAGATGAGGAATTGCTTCTTTGTATACCTTTCCTTTCCTGGTTTCTTTGGGAGTTTTTCTCTTAGATTTTTCTTTTTCTATCTCTCTTCACTTTTTTCGTTCCTTCCTCCCCCTCCCCCTTTCTTTCAATTTCACTTTGTGGGTCTGTATTTCTTCCATTGTATCATGTCTGACCCTAACCCTAACCCTGCCAAGGTTTTTGCTACAGATCGCAAAGATGGAGTGTTGGAAGAAATTCCATCTGGGTTCAGTTCCAAGTGAGAAAAGTGGGGAAAAAGACACTGGCAACATGGAGGCTATTTGGAAAGATGGTTTAATGGTGGACAGGATCACATGGCTTGGAGATCCTGGGTGGAAAAAAAAGGGGAAGAGATGCTGAGGGTCCCTGGGTTTTATGCCCTCTGTTGGGATTTGAATTGGATCTTGTATTCTGATTGGTTGTCAGACTCCCATGGGGCCATGCAGGGGCAACTCTGTAGGTTGTCCTGAGTCTCAGGCTTGGTTGAGCCTTGCTGGACGATGATGTAATGAAAGGGCTTTGGATAATTCCTATTATGGCTCTATCTGGAGTAGATCTTTGTTATGTAGAATAGACTGACCCAGGCCAGAGTAATTGTCCATTAGCAAAGGTGGGGGGGCTGAGTTTCTGCCTCTGATTTTCTACTTTTCTTTTTAGGGAAAATATTCTGCCTTTTTAGTATATCCTAAAATATTTCATTTTCCTAGGAGAGGGGTTGAGTTTTAACTTCCACCAGGAGGCTTAAAAAACAAACCAACCCTAGCACTAAAATATATATTTCCCCTTTGCGAAAGTGTTTCTAGAGTGAGATCCATCCCATCCCAAACTGGGGGAAAAAAACCATCCAGGAGAGCTTCATATCCAAAGTATATTTTATTGTTACAGATCAAAACACCAGCTAAGCTGAAGAATGGTGGTGAAGTACATCTGGAAGGCAGGATGTTACAGTGGGAAGGGGAAAATGGGGATCAGGCATCGTCCCAGGATCTTTCTAGGATGAATTCACAAGTGCAACACAGAACTTGAGTTAATACGAGACCGGAAAGGGAAGAGAAAGTTAAGAAAGGCCAGGCTCTCGTTCAAGGGGATGATGGGACTTTTGTGCAAAGCAGCATGAGGTTAGTGCAGTCTTTCCCCACTCCCCCCCCCCAATGGTGCTCTCTCCAGATGTGTCGGCCTGCTAGCCCAATGCTGGAGGACGTCACGCCACACATCTGGAGGGCTCTCAACCAGTTGGGAAGGTTAGGTTAATACATGGCTGGCCTGTCAAGAAAGACCCATCTCAACCCAGAGGCCCTCAAAGCTTTGCGGTTCCCCTCGGTTTCCAAGGAGACGAAGCAGGAGCGTCGCTGAAGGTGGTGGAAGGCCATCTCATGCTTCATGGTTGATCTCTTCCATCCCGGTCTCTGCCTGGATGCCTATGTCCTCCAAAATGGGGTTGACCAACTGGCGGAGTTTGTCAACGGCTTGGTCAAAGGCATTTTTCACCACCTGGAGCTTCTCCTGGAACTGTTTCTGGAGCTCCTGGACGCGGCTGCTGAGCTGCTGATGGACCATTCGGCCTTGCTCGCCGATGGCCTGTTGCATGGCCTGGATTTGCTGCTGCCTCTTTTCTTGGATGTTGGAGAAGTAGGGCTCCAGGTTCTCACGGATGGAGCTGACCTTTTCACCCGTGTTGGTCCTTATCTCTTCGGTGTAGGTCCTCAGCTTCTGACGCAGCTCCTCGGCGTCCTTGGTGAGACGCTTCTTCATCTTGCGCATCAGCAGTTTGAACTGGGACTTCACGTTGTCCACGTTGTGGTCAATCATGAGTTGCGTATCCTGGGAATACTGGAGCAACTTGCTCTTGGTCTCCTCCATGTCACTTCTGAGCCTCCCAGTCAGGGTGGACACTTCGGCCACTAGGTGCTCCTGCAGTTCCTGGGTATAGGGGCCAAACTTGGAACGCAGGTCCTCCGTGTAGGTTTCCACCTCACCGATGGTGTCAGTGATAAGGCCACTAAGGAGACAGAGTAGTTAGACCAGGGGTCAATTCCTTGGGTGCATCAGATTTATGCAGTTAAGCTATTGGTCTAGGTCCTAGGAGAGCCAGTTTGGTTTAGGATCAGGCTAGAAATTAAGAGACTGGGAGTTCTAGTTCTGCCTGCTGGGGGACTTTGAGCCAATCAATAGGAGATTGTGAGTTCTAGTCTCACCTTAGGCAGGTAAGCCAGCTGGGTGACTTTGAACCAATCACCAGGAGACTGGGAGTTCTAGTCCCGCCTTAGGCATGAAAGCCAACTGGATAGTTTTGAGCCAATCACCAGGAGACAGAGAGTTCTAGTCCCACCTTAGGCAGGAAAGCTGACTGGTGATTTGGGGCCAATCCCCAGGAGGAGACGGTGAGTTCTAATCCCGCCTTAGCCATGAAAAACAGCTGGCTGGCTTTGGGCCAGTCCCCTTCCTCCTGTGCCCAACCCGCCCCTCAGGGTTGTTGTTGTGGAGAAAACAGGTAGAAGAAGGATGCTTAGTTTTGTTTCCTGCCTTGTGTTACTTACAAAAACAATAAAGGCGGGATAAAAACAACAAAAAAACACTCACTCCAATTCCTTGTTGAGCTGCGAGGTCCTGATCTGGGCAGTGATGTCATCCGCCACATTGGCAGCCTTGGTGACGTAACCCCAAAAGACGTCCATCATTTCCTCCCATTTGGATTTGGGTTCGTCTTTCAAGAAGGGATTGGCCCAGGAGACTGCATGCAAATAAAAAAAAATTAAAAAGGGGGAGAAAAAAGGGAATAAAACTCAGCCCAGATGTCTCAATTGGGTCGTTTCGAACCCAGGACCCTGACGACTAGAAAGCATGTTTGATCCCTCCAAAGTAGTTTGTCTCTTTCTCTTTAATTTATTTTGAATTTTAATTATGCGAATACAACACCATACTTACCCTTGTTATACATATATACATTTTACTTCATCGTTTATAATCTACTTATTAATATATTAAGTACTAATTAAACTAATCATAAACATAACATTATACAACATGCCTTCTACTATGTAACCATTTATAAAATTTATTCCATGCTTTATATAATATTTAGACTCTCCTTTGTCTTTTATTTCTAAAGTTAACCTATCAGATTCTTCTGCACGTGCCATAATTTTTCTTATTATTTCTGTTTCTGGAGGTATAACTTCATTTTTCCAATATTGTGCAAATAATATTCTTGCCACCATCGAGGTGTCGGTAACTCCAAGTATGAGTGCCAACTTTGCAATAAATGCACAACCTTCCCTGATCTGGTGCCCTGCTAGAAGCGTTGCACCAGGTCCCATAATCCCATAGCTACCGTGGCCACATGAGCTAGGCCTTATGGGATCTGAACTCCAGCACATCTGGAAGGAATCCATTCAGGGAAGGAAAGGCTCAATGTATTCATAGCAAGGGATAATTTGAGGGGGGTCCTTGGTGGTCTCTGAGCTTGGTTGTTGTTTTCTTGCAGACGTTTCGTGACCCAACTAAGTAACATCATCAGGGCTAGGACTAACCCTGATGATGTTCCCCTTGTTGGGTCATGAAACATCTGCATGAATAAACAATCGAGCTCAGAGACTTTACAGATGACAGATTAACAGAGTTGGAAGGGATCTTGTAGGTCACCTAGTCCAACCCCCACCCCCACCCCTATACCAGGGGGTCTTCAAACTCGGCAGCTTTAAGACTTGTGGACTGCAACTCCCAGAATTCCTCCTCCACTCATGTTAGCTCAAGAATTCTGAGAGTTGAAGTCCACAAGTCTTAAAGTTGCCAAGTTTGGGGACCCCTGCACTAGATTCTAGAATAAAAAAAGAGAATAACCACACCCACTTCTAGCATTGATGATGTTACCTAGTTAGTTGATGAAACGTCTAAACCAGGGGTCTTCAAACTTGTCAGCTTTAAGACTTGTGGGTTTGAACTCCCAGAATTCCTCCTCCAGTCATGTTAGCTCAGGAATTCTGGGAGTTGAAGTCCATAAGTCTTAAACTTGCCAAGGTTGAAGACCCTTGCCCTACACCATCTCTTGACAGATGGCAGTCCAGTCTCTTCTTGAAGGCCTCCAGGGATGAAGTTCCCGCAACTTCCGAAGGCAACTTCTGTTCCGTGGGTGGATTGTTCTCCCTGTCAGAAAATTCCTCCTTATTTCCAGGTTGAATCTCTCTCCTTGTTCAGTTTCCATCCATTATTCCTTGTCTGACGACCAAGGGCCCCTCCTCATGTTGGCCTTGTCAAACCTTTTCCTAATTTTTTTTATCCCTTCCCCCCTGCTCCTTTATCTTCACATTAATCCTGCAAGGTAGGCTAAAAGTTGAAATAGACGGAGCAGCCCAGGTTTCTACTACACAAGCAGGGCAAGCCCCAACAAGAAACTGTGTCCTGGTTTAGTTTATTTGTTTTCCCCTGTGGTTAATTACAATGCCCTCCTGCCCATGTGCAGGATGCCCTCACTTATCGGAGAGCTTTGTTGTGGCAGGGAGTCCCAGAGGCTAGATGGGAAACAGGAGACAGACTGGAATGGAGACTAATTCAGGCCTGTGGCATTTACTCGACTCTGATGAAAGAGTTGGTTCTTAGCCAAGTTTAGGCATAGCTGGGTTCAAGCATGACTCAAATCCTGTGTCCCCCCCTGCCAACTGACAGAGAAGGTCACAAGTGGTGATCACATGACCCACAGGAGGCCACAACAGTCATAAGTACATGCCAGTTTCCAAGTGTTCGAATTTTGAACATGTGACTGCAAAGAAGCTGCGACGGTTCTAACAATGAGGATTCTTGTTCAGTCATTTTTTCCCCCCTCAGTGTTGTTGTAACTTGAATGAACGGTCATAAGCTGAGGACTAACTAAACACCCTCTTTCTTTTTTTTTAAATGTAATAGGCAATACACTCGTTCATTGGCTTCCCACAAGTGGACTCTGCCTCATCTGAGCCTCATCTAGCATATTGTGGGAAGTCGGGTCCCTCTGGATCAAAGCGTATGTTAGAAGATAGAATAGCAGAGTTGGAAGGGACCTTGTAGGTCATCTAGTCCAACCCCCTTGCCCAAGCAGGAGACCCTACACCATTTCTGGCAGAGAGCAATCCAAGCCTCTTCTTGAAAGCTTTCAGGGATAAAAATAAATATGTATACAATTGTACATAAATGTATATAAATGTAAATAGAAATGATATGCAGCTAGCACTATATGTGTATCTCTACGCTATAGTTTGTATGGCCAAAATGATGGCCAAGAAAGTCGCACTGGGTTCAATTGTTTTTAATGTTTATTCAATTAAATTTATTTTTAAAAAAGAAAAGAAAATAAAGCTTCCAAGGATGAAGCTCCCACAACTTCTCAAGGCAACTTGGGTTGATGGGTCTCACTGTTAGAAAATTTCTCCTTAGTTCTAGTTTGAATCTCTCCTTCTTCAGTTTCCATCCATTGTTCCTTGTTCCTGCCTTCTGTTGCTTTGGAGAATAGCTTGACTTCCTCTTCTTTGGGGCAGCCCCTGAGATATTGGAAGGCTGCTATCATGTCATCTCTAGTCCTCCCTTCCATTAAACAAGACATACCTGCCCAGAGACCCCTAATTTTTTTACCTCTGGAAGCTAATCAAAGAGAGGAATCAACCTAGAACTAAGGAGAAATTTTCTGAAGGTGAGAACAATGAAGAATTAACTCCAGAAGTTGTGAGCATCCATTCCTGGAGCTTTTCAAGAAGAGACTGGACAAGCCATTTGTTCAAAAATGGTGTAGGGTCTCCTGCTTGAGCCAGGGGTTGGACTAGCAGACCTCCAAGGTCCTTTCCAACTCGGTTATTCTCTTATTCAGTGTTGCCTGAGAACTCAGAGCTACGCTGCTGCTGTCTATGGAAGCTCGTCCTCTGGGAAGGAGAGTCCTTGAACACATGCCAACAACTTTCAAGAGAATCAAAACAGGATTGATAAACAGAGGGCTTACTTGTTTTTGTATCTTCCCCCACCCCCATTTCGTAAAATTGCACACCCCAACTTAGTTACTCACCACTCAGCAGCCCCACGGCGAAGAGTAGAGTGAAGAGTTTCATGGTGATTGGTCGGTCGATCCCTTGGAGGTGAGGAAAAAGAGAGAGAAGCACATAAAATTCGGGGGGTGAATTTAGGAGAAAGAGAGGAGATTTCTTTTTCACACACATCCCAGAAAATTGGGACCCTCTTTTTATTCTGTTCCATTATTCCATTTTATTCCAAGAATAAATTTCCAAAAAGGGAATGTCTGCATGGCTGGAATCCTGTTGCTAACTCAACACCCTTTAGATCCTGACTTCTGTTTGCTTCCTTCAAGGTGTCCCTGGCATCTGCCCGTGTTTAACCCTCCCCCTCCCCAAGTTTCTAACCCAGATTGCAACCAGCCACTCTCCCGGGAGAGGGGGAAAAAGATGCAGAACCAAAACAAGAACCTACCGAATGGCCAAGCCTTTCACCTCCCTTCCTGCCGACTCTGGGAAGTTTGTCCTACAAGCCCTTCTTCTTCTTGGCAGACTTTTAAATACCCAGCTCAGCCTGGGGGGGTGGGGGGTGGGGGAATGGAGGAAAGGGGCGGCCCTGGCAGCAGAGTCAGCAGCTGGAAGAGCAAAAAAATAATAATAAAGTTTGCCATGATGGCATTGGGGACAAAGTTTAATCTCCATCACCACTCGCACATGTTGGCTTAACCCTGACATCTCCAGAAAGGGGTGAAAAAAGAGAGAGAAAGAAATAGCAGCACTTTGCATGCCTGGAAATGGAGGCAGTTTCTTTGCACATAAAGCTCTTTGCACACCTGGGAAAAGAGAGGTGTTTTTTTTTGCATACCCAAGAAAGGAGGGAGGGTTTTTTGCACACCTGGGAAAGGCGAGGTGTTGTTTTTTTTGCATACCCGAGAAAAGAGGGAGGGTTTCTTGCACACCTGGGAAAAGTGTGCAAAGAAATGCTTCCTTTCCCAGGCGTGCAAAGAAACTGCCTCCTTTTCCAGGTGTGCAAACCTGGGAAAAGAGGCAGTTTCTTTGCACACCTGGGAAAGAAGGCAGTTTCTGAGATGTCAGGCGACACGAATACCTGGGCATATTTTCTTATTCTATCTGTGATATTGGGTGTGCTTGATTGATATTTTATTTATTTGTGTGTATTTCTTATATGTAGTTGTTCAATTGGTACGTTGCCCGACACCTGATTAAAAACAAGCCAACCAAACTGAGAGCCAGCTTGGTCTGGGGGTGAAGGCACCAGGCTAGAAACTGGGAGACTGTGAGTTCTAGTCCCACCTTAGCAATGAAATCCAGCTGGGTGACTTGGGGCCAATCACCAGGAAACGAATTCTAGTGCTACCTAATGCACAAAAGAAGGTTGGGGGACTTGGGGCCAAATACCAGGAGACTGTGAGTTCTAGTCCTGCCTTAGGTCTGAAAGATATAGGGGGTGACTGGGTCAGTCCCTCTCTCTCTCTCTCTCAACCCAACCTACCTCACAAGTTTGTTGTTATTGTGGGGAAAATAGCAGGACTAGAGTAAGGAGTATTGTATGTTCGTCGCCTTGAGTTATTTGTAAAAATAATAAAGGTGGGAGATAAATCAATAAAAAAATAAAATAAAAATAAAATGGAATGCAGATAGTAAGCTGGACTTACAAGCACAGTTAGGTTCAGAATTTCCTGTGCTATACCGGGCGGTTGTTAGGGGACCCACACCTGATTTTACAACCTTTTTGCCACAGTTGTTAAGTGAATCATGCAATTGTTAAACAAGTCAAGCTTTCCCCGTTGAATTCGTTTGTTGGAAGCCACAATGATCAGTGATAACTCACTGTTAATTTTGAATAGTTACTAAACAGAGAATGTGAATTTCAATGCCCAGAATTCCCCAGACAGAAATCTTTCATATGTGTGGATTTGCCAACTGGGGAATTCTAGGAGTTGAAGTCTACCCATCTTAAAAGTTAAGTAAATCATCCAATTGTTAAATGAATGAAGCTTTCCTAACTGACTTCGTTTGTTGGAAGCTGCTGTTGGAAATTAAAACCCAACCCTCTGCTAGAAAAATGAAATATTTTAGGATATACTAAAAAGGCAGAATATTTTCCCTAAAAAGAAAAGTAGAAAATCAGATGCAGAAACTCAGCCCGCCCCCACCTTTGCTAATGAACCATTACTCTGGCCTAGGGCAGTCTATTTTACATAACAAAGATCTACTCCAGGTAAAGCTATAATAGGAATTGCCCCAAACCCTTTCATTACATCATCGTCCAGCAAGGCTCAACCAAACCTGGGACTCAGGACAACCTACAGAGTCGCCCCTGCATGGCCCCATGGGAGTCTGACTACCAATCAGAATACAAGCTCAAATTCAAATCCCAACAGAGGGCATAAAACCCAGGCACTCTCAGCATCTTGCTCCTTTTTTCTTCTTCTTCTTTTCCTTCACCCAACATCTTGAAGCATGTGATATTCCTTTTCACCCAGGATCTCCAAGCCATGGGGTCCTGTCCACCATTAAACCATCTTTCCAAAGAGCCTCCATGTTTCCAGTGTATTTTTCCCCACTTGGAACTGAACCCAGAGGGACGTTTCTTCCAACACCGCAATGATCAGTGATATCTCATTTTTTAAGTTCTTCTGTAATTTTGAACAGTCACTAAACCGAGAATGCAAATTTCAACTCCCAGAATCCCCCAGCCAACATGCTTTAAGATGGATGGACTTCAACTCCCAGAATTTCCTAGCCAGAAATCTTTCCGATGTGTAGACTTTGCCGGCTGGGGAATTCTGGCAGTTGAAGTCCGCCGATCTTAAAGTTTGGAAAACAGTGGTATAGAGCCCCAATGTGATTGTGTATT